>PVJN01012150.1:0-52057 GCA_004026805.1 Lasiurus borealis | reverse complement strand
CAGTGTCAGCCTGTAGCTGATTTTGCCCCTTGCCGTGAATTGTCCCAGCATGACCTAAAGAGTTGTGTGTGTTTCCTTACAGGTGCCTTTCATTATCTCAAGCCAGATATCGCATAAGTGGACTGTCCACTTGGAGTAAAACTGGCCCTGTTTCCAGTCTCCACAGCCGAGACATGAAGAATCTCAGAAAAAAAAAAAATCACCCTCTCGGGGGGGCAGTCTTGACAGGAGACAGGAGAATGATTGATTTTCTTTCTCCAGTAGTTGGTTTCAAATTCTTTTGAACATGCTGGACAAAAGCCGTGGAGAAAAGGAAGACCCAGATCAGTAAAGACAAATGCAACATTTTAAGGCAATGATTTAACATGGCTACATATCAAATATCCCAACACTTAGTGCTGATCATCAAGGAGCTAAAGCATTCCATTTGTGTGTGTGCACGTGTGTGTGTGCATGTGTGCACGTGTGTGTGTGTGTGTGTGTGTGTGTGTGTGTGTGTGTGAGAGAGAGAGAGAGAGAGAGAGAGAGAGATCTGGATTGGTTCAGGCAAGCAGAATGTTCTAAAATATAGTCAGAGAATTCTCTAAAGTATAACCTTGAAGTCCAATGCTGACACTTCTCCAACTTTTAAGCTGCTCACTTAATGAAGCAGGCATGGAGGAATCCTTGACTTTTACACACTGGAAATTGATATACAAATAAATGCCACCGTCTTTAGACAAATAGACTAGCTATAAAGGACCTCCCAAATAAATTATTTGTTCTCTTATCCTCACTTGTTCTTCAGTTGTTACTAAATGTCCCAGAAGGACACGTCTTGCTAACAGGACCTGGGATAAGAGGAGGAAAAGCCGGTTTTCTTTCCCAGCAGGGAAGAGGTGTGTGCGCTTTTCGCAATTCAGTTTCATGCGGAAGCCTACCTGGGCGGGGAGGGGGAGGAGAAGCGAGTGCATTCCCACAGCTGCTTATCAGTGTGCAATACTGTGTACCTCACGGACGCCTTGGCAATGCCAGGCTCATAGATACAGAATCAGAACTATATTTTTGCAGGTGCTTTATTTTCGCAGCCCGTGATTCCCTGTGGTCAAATGCAAAGATGTTCGCCACTTGCTGGACAACCAACACCGGCTCGCTCCTTTTGACTAGAAACCATATTGGAGAATAATGCTTTTTTAAAATGACTACGTTTACATTCTTCTCTTTTCTAGGAAAGGCAGGGCAAGAGCAGAAATGTCCACGTGGCTCTCCTGTACTTTAAAATTATACAACACTATCCAATATGAAAAGATTCTAGAAACTGAGGTTTACATATGTTATTGTGGTGACATTGTAGAATGTCAATAAATTTGTTTTTGGAGATGTTAAGACAAACAGGCAGGGGGAAGGCAGTGTTATTTATTTCTTTCTATGCTTGGAATCATGAATGAGGTAGGCACAAATACATTCCCTTTAGCGTGAAGAACTATGACATAGTGAGTTAGTGAGACTAGACATAGTCCCGAGTTTAGTTCATACATTGGTCTTAGTGGGTGATGGATGAAGAGAAGGTCTATCTTTGTGTTGCAGCCTCAGCCAACAACAATGTGTTGTAAAAATGTCTTTCATGTAAAAAGTGCAGTAAATATTTACTATTTATAATGAATAAACAGTTATGAAAACTTGTCCCAAACTGCTTTTTTTATGTGTGTGTGGGAACTGGTGAATGTAGTGTTAATAAAAACTTGGAAATGGGGAGCCAACGAAACATACACTTCACTCCTAACAGTGCCTTTTAGGTTAGATAATAACATGGACCAATAAAGTCACAGCCCGCCATAAAATTTTCTTGAAGAAGCTTGGTTGGACACACTTTTACGGATTGAAGTTTGTATGTTCATAGTTTCCTCTCTCCTCCACTCTCTCAGAGCTCTCCCAGCCCATTCCTGGGAAGCGTGCTTCCTCCCAGAGCACCTCACTTCATCTTCATCTCCCACGGTCATCTCAAATGAAATTTTGATCAAAGTTGTCATATTTTATTTTGTTTTAGAAGCTTTCTTCACTCTTCATAAAAAATATTACTGCCTATTTCATTCATTTTTCCTTTCTTCTTCCCCTCTTTCTTGCCTTCCTCTCTCTTTCCTTCCCTCCAACACTTACTTAACAAATATAGTTATTGATTTCAAAGAGGAAGGGAAAGGAAGAGATAGAAACATCAATGATCAGAGGGACTCATTGATTGGCTGCCTCTTGCACACTCCACACTAGGGATCTAGCCCACAACCTGGTCATAGGCCCTCCTGGGAATTAAACCATGACCTCTGGGTTCACAAGTCAACGGTCAACCACAGAGTCACACTGGTGGCTGGGCCCTCCAACACTTATTTATTTTATGAGAGGCTAAATGTGCCATCATGGTTCTTGGCACTGGTGTTATAGCTGTGTTTATAACCTAGTGGCTAAGGCAGAGGAGTAAAACATAGTTGTAATGAATTAGGAGGTCTGTTTTCATCATGAGGTTCTTGCTTGTAGTAACTTATTTATTTCCCCCATCCTCTTTTTAAAAAAATATATTTTATTGATTTTTTACAGAGAGAAAGGGAGAGGGATAGTTAGAAACATCAATGAGAGAGACATCCATCAGTCGCCTCCTGCACGCCCCCTACTGGGGATGTGTCCTCAACCAGGATACATGCCCTTGACTGGAATCGAACCTGGGACCTTTCAGTCCGCAGGCTGACGCTCTATCCACTGAGCCAAACCGGTTTTGGCTCCCTCATCCTCTTATATATAACAGGTATTGACATTAGCATTCATCTTGTACAGATGAGGAACCTGAGGCACATGGAGCTTATGTGAGATCACCCAGAAGCAGAGCTGGGATTTGAGTGCAGGCAGTCTGATTCCAGAGTCCCTCTGCTTAAACTCGCTCTCTTCTGCTTCCCCAAGTCCAGACTGTGGGAGAAGCTTAGAGTCAGAAAGATCTAAAGGAGCACTCTCCAATTTGATAGCAACTAGCTATGTATGGCTATTTAAATTTAAATTCATTAAAAGTAAATGAAATGAAAGGTGATTCCTCAGTTGCACTGGCCACATTGTAAGTGTGCAGTAGCCAAAAGCTACCACATTGGGGAGGAGAGAGAGAGAAAACATTCCCATCATCACAGAGAGGTCAGCACTGACCCCAAGGAGCCCTCACCAGTTTGGCTCAGTGAATAGAGTGTTGGCCTGTGGACTGAAGGGTCACAGGTTCGATTCTGGTCAAAGGCATGTACCTTGGTTGCGGTCACATCTTCAGTGGGAGGTGTGCAGGAGGCAGCTGATCAATGTTTCTCTCATTGATGTTTCTAACTATCCCTCTCCCTTCCTTTCTGTAAAAAGTCAATAATATATATATATATATCTCCAAGGACCTGAAGTATAGTAGGTAAAATTTCCAAATTCCTTAAATGCCTTAGGTCTTTTCAGCTCACACACTTACTCTTTCAGCCAATCACATTGCCCTTTTCCTGACAATTATTTCTTCCAAAACTATTCTAGAAAGGAGGAAAGGAAGGTAACCCAACTTACTTTTATCTTGTTTAATCCTCACAAAATCCTGTAAGGCAGGCATATTTAGCCCCAATTTACAGGTGAGTGGACTGAGGTCTATAATCATTCATCAGTCTGGCCAAGGTCACACACAGCGACATAGCCAAAGCAGGCTTTGCCTTCTACTTGGGCTAGTGGCAGAATGTGTTTTTCTTTTTGCCTTCCCAAATGCTGCCTGCAATATCACCTCGTTATGTCAAGCTATCCTCATGCCCAACGCAAGTTGAAACCAGGCATTAAAAAAACTCACTCCCAACACACGAGGGAAACTACCAGGCTGTGGGATTACACAACAGCAACTGGATGTTACATATCACTTCCTCAGAACGTGCCATGTGTGGCTCATATCTCTTTTTGATATACTTCTTTATGCCCTTTTATGTCTGCATGCCTCTGAGATTTGTTGCTTTGCTCATATTTCTATTGTTGAAAGTCTTTGTAGATTATTTGTTCCCTAATATATATTTTTGGTAGTGAATCCATTTCCACAGGAATGCGGCTTTGACTTCCCCAACCTTGGCCAGGGTCCTTACTTTCATCCTCCTTAAGGACTTTGACCCTCCTTCAATCCGAATGTGTCTGGAGAGGGTCTCCTTTATCCATATAGTTGTGCAATTTAATTTGTCAAGTTAAAAGTAAAAACTGAAAATCAAATGACTGCATTAATGTCAGCTGCTGAGTTATTCCTTGGCAGCAGTTTCCCTAGGAATAGATATCAGACTTCACATCTGTGATGGAAACATATTGTTGGGCTTTTAATCAACCCAATTTGGAAATGTATTTTCACACACATTTGGATATGTGGGGAACATCCTGTGTTAGAAAGGATTTTCATTAGTGCTGGCGTATAGAACCAATGTAATGGACAAAGTCACTGACTCACGGTTCTGAGTTTAGAAAGAGTCTTACATGAAGCAGGAAAGGGATTAATTAATATCCTTTGTATGGACATGCCATGGAAGAAACACTCCTCAAACTGTGTAATTACCACATGGAATCAGAACCAACATCTCTATAGGAACAAAATCTACTTGGGAGATGAAGACTTGGGTCTCAACCATTCTGAGTAAACGATTTTTGGTGCTTTATCACTTATGTATCAAACACTGAAGAATGGAATAAGTTACAAGTGACAGTATTTGTGCAAAGAGATTCACAAAGACAGTCCTGGTCCTAGACATGTACTCATCGATCTGGAATTAGTTTTAGATGATCTAGGAGAGAAAAGGAAGAAATAGAGCTAGGCTCAGGCTTCTTGCCAAATGCTGGTGACATAAGGTCCACTCTTGGGTATTGCTGACCCATGATGGGTACTCAGTACTGCCTGTTCAATAAAAGAATAAAAAGTGAATGAGGAGTGACTCTCTTATACCCTCTGTCCCTGCATGATCTTCTGAAGAAGAAGCTCAACTTCAAGTGTGTGTGAATTGGGGTGAACAAAGATGATTGATATTGCAATAACCTCTGGGGTGGAGGGGACTAGCCATTGGTTCATGAACCAGAGGTTAACAGATGGTCTTGAGATTGGTTTGGTACAAAGACTTAGGAAAGAAGGGGGAAACGTTGTCTAACAAGTCATCTAAAAGCTGTATTTCTGTATTTCTGATGGATGCAGCTGGCACAAAATCTTGATTTTTGGATTCACCACTGGGAGGATCAGAATAAAAAAGGGCAATAGCTGGTTAGTATATTGCTTAGAGCTCTGGTTTTCAACCCTGGCTGTATAGCAATCTGAGGAGTTATTGATAACAACAATAACAAACAGACTGATTTTTGGGTGCACTGAGATTATTGGACTCAGAATCCATAGAGATGGATACAGGGAGGGTTGACAGAGAACTCAGGGAGAAGTCTTAAAAAAATTTTTTTTTCCTGCAGTGTATGGAAATAGTTTATTTCTTTATTTTTAAAATATTTTTATAGACTTCAGAAAGGAAAGGAGAGGGAAAGTTAGATAGAAACATCAATGATGAGAGAGAATCATTGATCGACTGCTGGGGATCGAGCCCACAACCCGTGCATGTGCCTTTGACTAGAATTGAATCCTGGACCTTTTGGTCCACAGGCCGATGCTCTGGCCACTTAGCCAAACAAGCTAGGGCAGGGAGAAGTCTTTGGCTGCATTGAAGCCTTGATTGCACTTGACCAGAAAACTGATGAGTTTTCTGGGACCCGAAGGAGTGTTTAGGGTCACTTACCAAGCAGAGCTGAGAAATGGAAGTCACTTTATAATATGGAGACACTTTAGCCTCATTTCCCCCCAAACTTCACCACTAGCTCTTGATCCAGAGCAAGAGAGGTAAAGAGGTAAAGATGCTGTGACAGGGTGAGCTGAGGAATTTCTGTTCGGTTGGCGTGTGCCAGGATAGTGTATTCGAAGCAGGAGGTCTACAAAGCCCCAGCATACAAACATCAGCTGGGCTGGGGTCTTTCCCCAAGAAGCGTGTTGACATCTTGCTCCTCAGGCTCTTGTAATCCTGTGGCATTCAGGAGAGTTTTAATCACGTAATTGCAAAAAAAAATAACTGCCCTTTGATCCTGCTCATCTGGCTTACTCCCTCCATGAAGCCAAGCATTTAAACAGCTTCCGAGCCTTGAAAATAACCCCATATATCCACGGCTTGCAGAGTGATGGAGTTAGGCAGTGGTTTTATTTCCTAATTAATGTATTCAATACCCTTCCAATTCCTATTGTGTGCTGGGCAGTAGGGCTATCCTGAGGAGTAAGACAGTTCTTGCTGTCAAAAGTCCATAGCTCTGAGGGAGCTAGGTCAGTGAATGTAGAGTTGGAACACAAAATAACAGGTAAGGAAGATTTAGTGTGGGATCCTAAGGAGAGAGGACACTTTTCAGAGAAAGTGACCTGGAGCTGACTCTCTAGGGATAAGAACAAAGTTCCTGGGCAGTGCAGTGGCAAAGGGCATGTCGGCTCCATTTTTATATTATACCAGCTGTGGCTTTGCCAGTCAAAAGAAGCCAGAGGATAAGACAGAAGCTGGGCCTCCCAGATTCTCCAGTAAGATGAGCCCACAGCCAGAGCTTTGCGGGGCTCTCCAGTTTATAGAGTTCAGAGGATCTGAGACTTGGAAAAATGGGATAATTCTTTATGCCTTAAAAATGGGGCCCAGCCGAGACTGGTTTGGCTCAGTGGATAGAGCGTTGGCCTGCGGACTGAAAGGTCCCAGGTTTGATTCCGGTTAAGGGCACAACTCCAGTAGGGGGTGTGCAGGAGGTATCTGATCGATGTCTCTCTCTCATCAATGTTTCTGACTTTCTATCCCTCTCCCTTCCTCTCTGTAAAAAAAATCAATAAAATATATTTTTAAAAAATGGGGCCCAATAAGAAACTCATGGAACTAGGAACATGTGTCTGCCATGATTGTTACCTTTCTAAGCTGTGCCCCAAAAGCTTAGTGGAGGTGTAAGTTAACTCAGTAGCCCAGTTGCATTTTCATCAGTGGAGAGCTCTAGACACGAGTTCCCTTTGTTACAGGTTGACTGGGATGATCCATTCTTACTCATTATCCAAAGGTTTGTGACTGGGTGGTTTTTGGAGATGGGCCCCAGGATCTCTTTGCTTAGCCTTGTTAGGCAAAAATGGGGAGAACTGCTTTTCTTCTTTTTCTAAGCTCCAAGTTTAAATTATTTTGGAAGGCAAACTATACCTCTTCCCCAAATACTCTAGTTGTCTCTTGGGTTATGTAAAGGGAACACAAATATCCTACCCTGGAATGGAGAGTAAAGAACATATGTTTAGATGTTGAGAAATTGAACAACTTTGCAGACGATGTCAAAGGCCATCTTTGTAGGTGGAGTTTTATGCTTGCATATTATATTTTCCTGTAGGAAACCGATTCCTTCTTTCTGGGCTTGGAAGAGTAGAGACTGACTAAGGAAGTAAACTGTTCCCAGAAGCACAGGAGGAGAACCTGGCGGGAACATCTGGATGTGGGCCTCAGGCAATCATGGGTTGTATCAGTCAGGGTCAACAGGAAACAGATGACACTCTTGAATTTGGAAATGTAGAGAAGGGTTTTTAATAAAGAGACTATTTATAAAGTTGGAGGGATGTAGGGGAATTGCAAGGGATTATGCAAGGGAGAGAGGAGGGCTGCTATGAGGTGGGTGGGAGAGCTTCCTGGAACCTGGCGAGAGAGTCCTGTAGAACAGTTGGCTCTGAGATTGCCCTGTGGTGAAGATGTTCAGAGGCAGCTGCAAGGGGAATAAGGGAGGGAAAGCTCTCCCAGCTCCTGATGGGACTCCCCATGGCTGAACCCAGTTAGAAGCCAGAGCCAAATATGTGGCTCTGTACAGCAGTCCCGTATAAGAGAGAGCATAATGGAGAATGGTGGAGAGGGTTTCAGAGGGCTCACAGATTACACCAAGGTTTAACTTTTCTGTTTCACAATTTCTTTCTGTTATTTCTGACTTCAGAAAAAGTTAGGCCTCGGCTACTGTCCTAAGCAATGAAGGAAGGATCCATGCCCAAGTTGGGGAGAAGTGGTGGAATACCAGCAGGTGCTGCCCGAGGAAGACCAATGTGGGGAGGCTAAGAGGTGTCATGTATAGGAGCCATCAAAATTCAGATGCTTGACTAGTCACTTACCTACCATTCCCACAGCTGTTTGGATGAGAGGAATCTGGTCTTGGGGTTAAGAAATGTGGGTATTTGCACTTTAAGAAAGTGCGAATGTTCTTTTATAGTTATAAGATGTTTTTTAAAATAGTTCCAAGAGATCTGGAACATCAGATTTGCCCATATGAACAGTTTCATAATTATTTTCAACTTGTGTATCTCCTCCATAGTTTAAATTTCTGGAATATGAGGACAGTCTCTTGGGTATTTCTATATTTCCAACTTTATTTTATTCATTGACAACTTGCTTGACATGTTTATTGAATGGACTCAAATGGTTGTTTACCATTTACCCTTGGTTATTATGCACCACACAGATAATTCTTTTTACCTTAAATATATTGGATACACTTGTTTTCAGACCTACTTGTTAGAAATGCTCTAAGAAAAGTGAGATAATATTTTTGAGTTGGTGAAAAAATTTTAAAATGTTGAATAAAAATACATAAATATCTGTTTTTTTCAATGTCACCTTTAAAATGCTAATCACAGTGATGCAATACAAGTTTAGATTTTGGGGTCCTCTTTTGCACTGGTCAGCCTTTCTGAGTCTGAAGCATTGTCCCAATATTTGGGAGAAGAAGACATCTTGACTTATTCAAGAACTTTGGTAGCTTGTAAATTATTATCTTGCAGCTAAATGGATTTTACACCTTTTGAATATTCATTTAAGGAAAAGTATTATTTTGGCAACCTGAGGACATTACATCTTATGGCTCCAACGATGAATTGGAACTAGTTGCTTCTTCTAATGATAAGCAGATAAACTGTGTTTCTGACAGCTGGTAATGAGAAGATTTTTAAGCACAAAAGAAAAAGAAAAAAAAAAGAAAAAAAAAAGAGAATTGGCTGAGTTTCTACACATACGCAACATTGTATAAAACCCCATTGTCTAAGTGACTAATATCACACACAGGAAATCAGCATTTGAGTGTAAATGTCTTCCAGTCTTTGGAAATACAGTGTATATTATCCATTTGCTCAGTCATATTTCAGTGAAATATGAAAATAGATCAGGAAAGACACATCTCACTTGACCTTTGCAGAATAATTTAATAAAATTAATTTGATACAAAAATATAAAAAAGTAACTGCTGATAAAAGCGGAATTGTGGCTTCCTTCTTTCAGATCCTCCTTTTTTTTTTTTTTTGGAAACACTTCACAAGCCTTATTAACTCTTTAATGCTGTTGTAATTGGTGGCGTTTGTCCCTGAGGCCGCGTTACCAGGCCTGGAGTTGGGTTCTATCAGAGCAGATCCCGCTTCGCCTAGGTTTTCATTTCCTTTCAGCACGTGTCTTGATATCTTTGTCTGTATAATTAGGCAAATATGTTTTCAATTGTTTTTATGTGTGTACGCATTTCACCCCTTTTACCGCTATCTTGATGGATGTTTCGTGGGATACATTTTCAACTGGTGGCCTCCCCACTTAGAGAGGTGCCAACGTTTGCTTCTGTCTCCACTTAGGATTCTATCGGTTCCATCTGCAGGTGTAACTGAATATGGTCCCTCCCTCAGTGAAAGCAGGACCTCCTGGGTTTCCTCCTCTATTACTCCACACTTTATCCGCTGTGATCTATTTATTTTATGGTGTTATTCTGATGTAAAAATGAAACAGAGGCATACTCAAGAATATTTGGAGACTGTGGAGAAGTTTAAAGAAACTTCTCTCTGGTTTTAGAACTATTGTAATTGCAACCATCAGTTGAAGTGATTTCTTCCCAGAGGCCTGTCTGACCTCCCCAAGTTGCCACCCAGTCCCTCCCATGACATCATGCGATTTTATTTTCATCAGAGCACACATTATTACTCCACATTATATCTCTTCTTGCTCATTTATTTGTGTTGATTGCAAGAGTCGAGACCTTGTCTGTCTTATTTAATGATATTTCCCTTGTGCCTACAATTGCCTGGGACATACTTGTTCCTCAATAAATATTTACTCAAGAAGTGAATGAACCAATTTATTATTTTAAATCACATTTCCCCCTTAACATTTTAAAATACTAACAAGTTTGAATGTAATTGTTAGGTTTATGTTTCTTTGTACTTTGGGATTTCTTTTCTATGCTGCATCAGTCAGGATAGGCTGGACAATGCTGCTATAATAAGCAATCTCGACTCTTAGTGGCTTAAGACAATGAAGGTGTATTTCTTGCTCTCTCTACATGTGCAGTGCAGTTTTGGCAGGAGAACTCTGCTTATCATGGTCACTTGGGGACTCAGACTAATGGAGATTTTATCTCTGCACTTGCTTTCAGTTGAGATAGAAGGGTAAGTTGGGCAGTAGCTTTTAACACTCATACATGACTCATTTTATATGTGTTTACATTTTATTGACCAAAGCAAGCCACAAAACTAATCTCAAAAAGGTTGGAAGAAATGCATTCCCAGTCTGTGCCAAGGAAAGGATCTGGAATGAGTCTAAGTCTATATGGCACGCATGATGACCACATTGTTTAACAGCACACTTGGTAAGCCTTTCATGATAATTTAATTTTTTTACCATAGACCCCCAGTCCTCCTCTGCAGGGACAGCTATTATTAAAAGGGCTCTAGTCTATTGTGCTCAAAATTCATAGACACATATGGTGGATATTTCCATATATAGAGATAGATATATGTGTGTATCTTTTCTTTAGTATTCAAATAAGAATATTTAATAAACACTATTCTGTCTTTTCTTAGCTGTTGGATTGTTTTATGTCTACATAATGAATATTGAAAACCTTTCTATATATATCATCTAGTTCTCCTGCATTAGTGGCCACTGTCAGATGTACCATAATTCACGTAACCACTCTCCTTTGGGCTGAGAAGTGGGTGCTTCCAATCTCTGCACTAACAGCAATGCTAACTGTGTTTTTAGATGAAGTGATGTAGTGTACAAGATCTAGAATGGATTGGCTTCAGAAAGATCTGGTTTACAATTCTAAATCTCACTGATTAGCTGAATAGGCAACTCATTCAACCTCACGAGTTGTGATTTTCTTAGCTATCACATAGAGATATTAACTCATCCCTGACAGGGTTGTCATGAGAAATAAATAAGATAATTTCCCCTTAACCTAATGACTGTTCAATAAATATTTGTTGGGTGAGTATTTCAAGAACTTGAATTTAAGGGCTTGGTCATGTGGAATCTTATTACAATAGTAGGTAGCAGTTAGTAAGCATTCAAATTTATGGAGACCATGGCGATTCTCTTGTTCTTTTTTGTGTTTTCATGTATGAGTAGAAGATTGGATAGAAATGCATAAAATGACACATCATCCAGATCCTTGAGCACCTGCATAAATAACATTGAAAGGAGTGGTCACGACTGGGCTTTTCTATCCTGTTAATTTTCATATCCCATATGAGTGATAAACTGCTATAAAGAAAGAGAACAACACAGATGGTCAGGTCTAGCATTAGGTCATGTGATCTGGGGGTTTTCTCTATAGATTTATTTTTACTTCTAATGTCCTGACTAAAAATATGGACAAAATTAACTACCCCATTATGGTGGATGGATGGATAGTCAGATTATTTTCTGTTCGTAAATATACTGGGGGTAAACTTTACATATATTCCCTGTTGGCACTTTGGTTCCATAGGATGGGTTTTCAGAAGTGGGATTGCTGTGGTCAGCAATTCTAATTTCAATCCACTTTGCCCTGGCTCCCGTTACCTGTCATCCTTTTTGCCTTAGCTTTAGCATGGCACCCACCCCAAAGTGCATGCAAGAGGGTGGTGGCAGGAGGTAAAGTATCTAGTGTGGCTCCTGACCCAATTTGTTTGTTTCTCATGACCTGTCTTAGAAGTGACAGTCCACTACTTTTGACCACTGACAAAGGGTCAATTAATATAAAATTCATGCAATTTTCTGGATTGTATTCTGCAATATCTGCCTTTAAGATGAATCTGAATAAAATTAAAAGCACCTAGGATTTAAGAAAAGTTTTACATAGTTTATAAAAGAGGAGGAGGAAAATGAAATGCTACTAAATGCTATTCAAAGTTCCATTAAATTTCCATTGTTTATCTATCTATCTATCTATCTATCTATCATCTATCATCTATCTCTATCTATCTATTATCTATCTATCTATTCTTAGTGTTTGAGAGAGAATATATTGAATATATCATTAGAGTACCAAAATGCCATAAATAATTTTTTTTATAATTTTATCACTTTTTGATTTAAATCTTTATTTACAATTCATCTGGCACTCATGTTATATTATAATTTCTAATTATTTTCCTTCATTCTAGCTTCTCTTTAATGATTTACTCTTGCCCTGTTTTATGTTTTAGAACTTCTATGTTATTTAAGTTTCCAATTTTAAGCAATTAATACTTAGCAATTAAAAAGATCTGTAGCTAAAAATAAACTCAAACATGTTTAGTTTTAGGTTAGCTGGAGTATCGGCATCCACACAACAAAAAACACCAAACCCAAAAGGAAATATGTGAACAAGAAAAAAATGGGAAAAATTGCTATAAATTCACGAGCGCTCATGCATGTGTGCACATGCACACACACAGTGTCTATTTCTTTTAAGATGTGTAAGATCAATTTTATCAAATATATAAACCTGAGATACTTTCTATATTTTAAAGTGAATTTAAATGATCAATTCCCAATATTAAAATGATATAACAACAATAAAAAAGCCAAAAGGTAGTACCCTACCAAGATCATTAGTAGATGACTCTACAGGACAGTGTTGGCTACCTGGTTTTACTGTATCAGTAACTCCCTGGTTTTACTAAACTCAGAACCTAGGGCACTGATCAAATAAAAATCAAGAAATGAAAGGGAATTTCATGACTTCATTATTGTTGACTGTGTTCTTAGCCTGGAGTTGTTTTCCATGAGAAAATGAAGAATTTGACTCTAGAAAGCTGGGGAGAAGGGGGTGCTGCAGAAAACATGCAGCTACAGTGCTATCGCTTCTATTCTGATCTTGCTCAAGTTCATCAGGGAAAATTAACCTTGGCAGCTTATTCAGTGACTAAATCTTGATATTTTTCTGGCTTAATTCATAACATAACTGTAAGCTACTGCTCCGTGTTTATATTTCCCATCCATTTCTCACATTTCCAAAGCATGCTGATATGTGATCCGGGCAGTTTAGCTACCATAATTGGCATTTTTCTTGGGCAAAAAGGAAACAAATTCCTTATCCTCCATACTTTTTTAATTTCTGAAAAACAACAAGTAACATGGTTAATCCTCTTTTTGATCTTTTTTTCCTTTTGAATTTTCCTTATTTCTTTCCCTCTTTTAATCTTTTACTCTCTTTTTAATCTTCTCATTTTGCCCCACCCCTTTTATTTGACTTCTCCTTATGTATTTTTTAAAAGAACTGGTCCAGTCTATGGAAATGGGTCTTTAGAGTCTGTTCAAAGAGCCATTATCCACATTTAAGAGGCCCCACTATTTCTTTAAAGAATTTTGGCGCAGCATTTGCCAAGATATCCTAACAGACTATCTTTCACAGTATTAATAGAACATAACTCTTGTGGACAAAATAATGCTTAATGAAATTATTTCTTGTGATGAAAAGTTGTAAAAATTAGATTTGCCATCTTCTGTATATATGTGTGAGACAGCAGGTTATCTTAACAGCTCAGAAAAACTGGTAATTTATTTAACAAGCCACTTAGCTTTTTCAAATAGAAGCATCCATATACACCCTTCGCTTTAATTTCTGTTAGACTACTTTGGTGACAGTGATGGTGGAAGGAGGACAGCAAAATTTCAGGCACTGTTGAAGAATTAAGCTTTATTTTCTTATGCAATGCCATTGTTCATGCATAAGGCACACTTTCAACAGTAGCCAATAATTTGGAAAGAAAGGAATAAAAGTCAGGGAAGTTAAAAGACAAAAACGTATAGTCCTTCTATGTAACTTGAAAGACTTATTTAAAATGAATTGCCTATTTCACTTATAAGTCACATTTTCAAAACACACTCATAAGCTGTTTGGCTGCTGGTCTAATATTACACCTTTCTCTTTCATCTTTCTTTTTACTACAAACCCTTAATGACAAACGCAGGCAAGCCAGTGATACTGATATACCGCGAGCTTAGCATGTGAATTAGTCATCAGACAATCAGTTCAGGGGTCAGGCTTAGAGAAACAGTGCAAAGTTTGCAAAATGCAGGTCGGCAGAGGTGCTCTCCACTTCAAAGGGGGGCGTGCTTGGCCATGAGAACGGGGATCCGAGGCAGAAACAGCTGGGATTGTCGTTTGTCCAGAGATGGAAGGTTTGTGTGTGTTTGAGCGTGTTTGTAGCTGAGATAGGATTTCACGACTTTGTAAAACAACAATTTACTTTCGACGTCGGTGCTGGTAAAACACAATAGGCACTCTGAGTCCCCAGAAGCCCGGGCCACTAATATCAACCAAGGGGACCTGATCCAGGATAAACTACACTGAAGTTTCCCCATGCCACGGACCTGCCCAGGACAGTTCAGGATTTCATTTTCTGAGAAACTCATGAAAGCATTTCCTTTTTTTTTTTTTTGGGAGAGTGAAGTTAAAACACGGTTTTGTTTGTTTGGGAACTACAATGATAATATTAATTTTGGAGTCAATTCTGAAGATTTGAAATTATGCATTTTCTTTCTCTTACTTTTTCAAAATCAAATACATGAAATGAGAGGAAGGATTCAGATTATTATTTCAAAATAATAGACACCAAATCCGTGTCCTTTTTAACTTCAATTAATTTTTCAGAAGTGAAGCTTGCATGTGTTTTGATTAAAGTTGCAAGGAGCACTTACATTTGTATTTAGTCGGCAAGTGCATTTTAGTTTCAGTTTTAGAAACGAGTTTTCTTCTTAAGATACTTTGAGTTTTAGGGCAAATCACGTCAAGTAGCTGGAATCCAGTGAGAAGGGAAGTGGCTGCCTTACGAAGGAGGGGGTGCGGGAGGAAGTGAACAGGATGCCCGTTTGATCTGAGGTTGAAGTTACCCCTTTTGTGTCATTCTTGAGAAAGGCTGCGGTATGAATGAAGAGAACTGGATTCTTGAATCTCTCAGTGTTCTTCAACTACTGGAGAGAGAACTGGGGAGCAGAGTAAAGATGCTGCAGAAGAGAAAAAAAAATCCCAAATCTAAACCATATGACAATGCCTATTTCTTCGTTTCTTTGTCATGTTGTTTTGCTCTTTCCTGGCATGAACTGTCTTTTCGGGTTACAGTTGCTCTGAGAAAGCCATTTCAAAGAAAGATCTTTACCATTTCAGCGAGAGTAAGGGCGAAATAAGAATGTGACCTGTCCACGGAGGAGAACTAATTCTTAGAAACAAGTCCACTGTGTTAAATAGTTGTAGAGACTCTGATCTCACAGGGCTTGTAGACACTTCATTCCATTAATTTCAGCCTAATAAGCCAAAATCATTGCCTAAACTCAGATAATGCCTATAGCAAAGGGAAAAAAAAAGCCACTTCCTAAAATGCTGATTTACTTACAAAAGGACTTTCAAGAAGCAACATAATTTATGATGACTTTTTGTCCCTTTGCAAGTTGGTTATTCACATGCCACTAATTCATCACGGAGCATGAGTAATGGAATTTTTTTTTTTTTTGGATTGTGTTTCTTTAAATTATGGGCAGAAAAAGAAGAAAAAACATTAGAATCAAATGGTAACTAGTTCCAAGGAATTTGTCACTTATGATGTTATCTGGCTGGAAGGTCCACGGGCTTTTGCTTTCATTGGGACTTAACTCTGGGAGTGTATGTGGCCCAGCAGAACATGCTTTCTTCTTGCTTATGAGCTAATCCCACTGAATATGGAAGCATATCACCCCTCCCCCACCTGATTGAGTTCATATGCAAAGGGAAAATTATTAGCATGACATCTGCAGGACATAATTACAATGCTGTTTTATATCCTTTTACTGGAAAGCCAGGAGTTGAAAGCTGACATTTTTCCTTTCCATGACTTGAAAACATTCATAAATTTTATAATACTAGTGTTTCTCTGATTTTCATTGGTGGCCATTAATAGTCATTTATTCCCATAGGTTATTCCATGAATATAAAGATGTATATATTTTAATATTAATTAAGTTAAGGAAAGGGCACAGTATACATGTTTAATGTATATTTACAATTACCAGATTGTCTGACTCTTTTTGTCAGTGATTTCTTTGACATTATAGACTATTTTAGAGATCCTTTGTATTTGTTCTGATATCACAATTGCAAACATCCTATCTAATAAAAGAGTAATATGCAAATTGACAATCACTCCAACACACAAGATGGCTGCCCCCATGTGGTCAAAGATTCTGCCCCCATGTGAACACAAGATGACCACCACAAGATGGCCAGTGGGGAAGAGCAGTTGAGAAGGACCAGGCTTGCAAGGGAGGGCAGTTAGGGGTGACCAGGCCAGTAGAGGAGGGAAGTTGGGGGTGCCCGGGCCTGCAGGGAAGAGCAGTTGTAGGGAACCCAGGCCTGCAGTGGAGGGCAGTTAGGGGTGACCAGGCCTATAGGGGAGGGGCAGTTAGGGACAATTAGGCTGGCAGGGGAGCAGTTAGGCATCGAACAGCTAACAGGGGAGTGGTTAGGGGGTGATCAGGTTGGCAGGCAGAAGCAATTAGGGGCAATCAGGAAGGCAGGTAAGCAAGCAGTTGGGAGCCAGCAGTCCTGGACATTCTTCAAGGGGTCCCAGATTGAAGAGGGTGGAGGCTGGACTGAGGGACACACTCCCCCCATGCACAAATTTCATGCACTGGGCCTCTAGTTATTAATAAATGAGGATGGCTCACAAATGCCTGTGAAAGCATCACAATCATCATATTGTGACCAACTTTTGCCGCTATATACATTCATTAATTGAGTGTCTATTATGTGACAGATACCACTTTAGGAGCCAAGGATATAAAGGTGTGAAAACCAAAGTGTTTACCTTCACGGAGATCACATTCTAGTGGAAGAGACAGATAATAATAAGGTCCAGGTCAGGCTGTAAATGCTAAGAAGAAAAGTAAACCAGGATAAGAGGATAGGGTTGGGTGACATTTTAGACCCAGTGTGTCTGGGCAAGTGGTATTCAAGCTTGAATGATGAGAAAGAGTTAGGAATGAGACAATCTAGGCCAAGAAGATTCTAGGCAGAGGAATCAGGAAATATGAGGTCAATGCCAAGGAAAGAGCATGAGATGTGAGAGGATCAATTCAGCTGGGGAAGCTGAGGGGAGAAATTGGGGGACATGAGTCTGGAAGAATGGGCCAGGTCCAGATCATGCAAGGCCTTGTTGGTCACAGTCAGATCCCTAGGTTTTATTCTAAGTATAAAAAGAAGGTTCTGGAGGGTTTCTTTTTTTTTTTTTCTGCCAAAAGCTTTATTGTTTCATTTGGTCCAGTGCATGGGAGAGGGCTTCAGGGTTGTTAAAGAATGGCTAGTAGTTTCAGGGAGAGGCTCAGGTGAAAGCCAGACACCAAGGGAATGCAGAGGGCCCCTCAAAGGCCTCTGGGTTCGAAAGGTTCCTAGTTGTGCTTGAAGGTGAACCTTTTAAAGCAGTGGTTCTCAACCTTTCTAATGCTGTGACCCTTTAATACAGTTCCTCATGTTGTGGTGACCCCCAACCATAAAATTATTTTTGTTGCTACTTCATAACTGTAATTTTGCAACTGTTATGAATTATATTTGTGTTTTCCAATGGTCTTAGGCGACCCCTGTGAAAGTGTTGTTTAACCCCCAAAGGGGTCGCGACCCACAGGTTGAGAAACCCTGTTTTAAAGATACTCACCCAGCCCAGCCTGGGGGCCAGCTGCCTGCGGAGATGAGTCAGGTGTCACCCATCTTCTTGATGAGTTTCACCTGCTCACCCCGGTAGTGCTTTTCCTGGAAGTCATGAGGGTCTGCACATGCAGAACCCAGGGCCTGCAGCTCCAAAAGGGCCTGGGTCAGGCTCCTCTCCAAGACCAAGGTGGCTTCCCTGGCATCCTGAGTTTTGCCCACTCACCCTGGGAAGGCTTCTGTACATCCTGGAAGAGAGTGTGGCCACCGCGCTGGTTTTGCATCTTTAAGAGAGATTCTCGATCCATACCTTCGGAAGCCCATCCTCACTGGAAACAGAAGCCCAGAGAGAGGTAAGAATGGGAGGCCCGCAGAGGCAGGCTGGCCAGGTGGTTGACTGCAGTCTCCAACTTGGGGGGATAATTCTGATGAATTTGGGACTCATGGTTTTTGGCAATAAGGAGTTAAGGTAGAAAAAAAAAAAAACAACCCTGGTGTGTTGACTGGGCCTAGAGGTGGCTCCAAAGGTGGTGTCTAGATAAGACGTAGGAGAGTGATCAAAGGCTGGAAGAAGGGGTGTCTCTGAGTCTGTTCCATCCAAATACTGTTAAAGCGAGAGACAGATCTGGGACCGCCGAGGGCACTGCCGAGGGTTTTGATTTTTGATTTTAAAGGATCACTTTGGCTGTTGTGTGAAGAATAGACCCTTGGGAGGCAGGAATGGAGGAAGCTACTGAAATGGTCCAGGTCAGACATGTTGTATCTTGGACCTGTGGTTGCTTGTATAACTGTGCAGGTTGTGCACAGGCTAAAACTGCCACACACAGTTCTGCTCCATCATTCTTCTGTGAATCAGTTCTGTTCATGATCCAAATTTTAATTTTCTTTAATCCTAGTGTGAATTTGAGCCATACATAATTAAGATGTGGAATCATCCATATTAATGAGAAGCATCATTTTAGATTATGAAAATGTTATTCATCCTCTTAGTGTAAAAGCTATAATGGGTTGGATCTTTGGCATATCATGATACAAATATTCATTTTTCAAATGTGATGAACTCATTTAGGGGAAAAGGAAATACATTAGATGGATAAAATTGAGATAGGGAATGATGGATTAATAGCTAAGTACTAATTTAGGTGGAGAGTTCCCAATAGATTTATTAAATTATGGTTATTATAGAAAAAAAACTCCCAAACTGCCGAAACCGGTTTGGCTCAGTGGATAGAGCATCGGCCTGTGGACTGAAAGGTCAAGGGCATGTATCCTGGTTGTGGGCACATCCCCAGTAGGGGACGTGCAGGAGGTGGCTGATCGATGTCTCTCTCTCATCGATGTTTCTAACTCTCTATCCCTCTCCCTCCCTCTTTGTAAAAAATAATAAAATATATTAAAAAAAAAATCTCCCGAACTTCAACAAGGACAGTTATAGTTCTAATTATAGTTCTATCCTGGGATTTTTTTCCCCCCCTTAAGCTTTAAAATAAGATATAGTACAAATAAAAAACCAAAATGCACATCCCATGCCAATCTACTACTTGTGTTTCCTATAGAATACAACCCTAGATCTATTCCCTTCTTGAGAACAAAAGGAGGAGTAACTTTCAGTGTGAGATTCTTCTGTAGTTGAAATATAAAATATACTAGAGGCCCGGTGCATGAAATTTATGCATGGGGGTGTGTATCCCTCAGCCCAGCTTGCACCCTCTCCAATATGGGAGCCCTCAAGGGATGTCTGACTGCCCAGGTAGAATTGGGCCTAAATGGGCAGTTGGACAGCCCTCTCACAATCCAGGACTGCTGGCTCCCAACTGCTCACCTGCCTACCTTCCTGATTGCTCCTAACCACTTCTGACTATCAGCCTGATCACCCCCTAACCACTCCCCTGCCAGCCTAATTGATGCCTAATTGCTCCTCTGCCAGCTTGATTGCCCCTAACTGCCCTCCCCTGCAGGCCTGGTCCCCAAACTTCTCTCCCTTGCAGGCCTGGATCCCCCCCAAATGCCCTTCCCTGCAGGCCCAGTTGCCCCCAACTTCCCTCCTCTGCTGTCTTGATCACCCCTAACTGCCCTCCCCTGCAGGTTTGATCACCCCCAACTACCCTTGCAGGCCTGATCCCTCCCAACTGCTCTCCCCTGCTAGCCTGATCACCCATAACTGCCCTCCCTTGCAGGCCTGGTCCTTCCCAACTGCCTTCCCCTGCTGGCCAACTTGTGGCAGCCATCTTGTGTCCACATGGGGGCAGGATCTTTGACCACATAGGGGCACCCATCTTGTGTGTTTGAGTAATGATCAATCTGCATATTACTCTTTTATTAGATAGGATAGAGGCCTGGTGCACAGGTGGGGGCCAACTGGTTTGCCCTGAAGGGTGTCCCAGATCAGGGTGGGGATTCCTTTGGGGCATGGGGTGGCCTGGACAAGGGGCCTGTGGTAGTTTGCAGGCCAGCCACACCTCCTAGGACCCAAGCAGAGGCCCTGGGATCTGGAATTTATTTATCTTCTATAGTTGACACTTTATAGACTTAAGCAAAGGGGGCCAAGGCAGGTCAGGGCTACAGAAGCTTGGCTTCCTTCATTGCCAGGGAAACCCAAGCCTCCTGCTCACTCTGTGGCTGCAGCCATCTTGGTTGGGTTAATTTTTATAGTCTCTTTTGATTGGCTGGTGGGCATGGCTTGTGGGTATAGTGGAGTGGTGGTTAATTTGCATATCACTCTTTTATTAGATAGGATATATATTTTAACAAATTCCCGATATATGAACAACTACCCTTTCTCCTGATTTTGTATTTGGTGTTTTACTCTGCTGCTCCCTGCCTTTGGTTGGATTCCTGAGATGCAGAGAGCCTGGGATAGGAATTCTTGATCCACTAATTCCTGAGGCGGTGCTGTCCAGTGAACACTGTCAGGGAGGAGGTGTGGCAGAGAGACAGAAACCAGGCAAAATGTGGCGTTAGCTGAAGCCCAGCCTCAGTGTGATCCCACAGGGAACTCTGGAGCATGAATAACACCATGAGGAAAGGGGGAAGGCCTCTTGTGTATGACTCTTAACAACTTGGCACCTTTGGCAGGACATCTCTTCTAGCCCAGGATAATTCTCAGCGAAGAGTACAGCTGAGAACTATTGGCCTTGGGAGCAACAGTTCAGTTGCAGGGGGTTGGGTGGGTACCAAATGTGTTTCCTGCACTCAAGATCTGGCTTCCTGTGTTAAGTGTTTTCCTTCCCTACACATACATTAACTTGTATCTATAAATTTCATGTGCATACAATACACATAGAGGTATATAGGTGCATCTACACATCTAGTACATATTTATATTTACAATGTGTATGCGTTATTCATTTGTGTATTTGTATGATTATAAATAACTACATTAGTGGCCTGGTGCATAAAATTTGTGCATGGGGAGGAGTGGGTCCCCTCGGCCCAGCCTGGACCCTCTCCAATCTGGGACTCCTTAGTGGATGTCCAACTGCTGGTTTCCGCCCAATACCAGAGATTGGGTCAAAACCGGCAGTTGGACATCCCCCTCACAATCTGGGACTACTGGCTCCTAACTGCTCACCTGCCTGCCTGCTTGATCACTCCTAACTGCCCCCCCTCTACTGGCCTGGTCAGCCCTTAGTGAGCCCCCTGCCAGCCTGGTTGCCCCCATCTGCCCCCCTCTGATGGCCTGGTTGCCCCTAACTTCCCCCACTGCTGTCCTGATTGCTCCCAAATGCTCCCCCTACTGGCCTGGTTGACCTAACTATACCCATGCAAGTCTGGTCACCCCCAACTTCCCTCCTCCACTGGCCTGGTCGCCTCAAACTGCTCTCCCTGCAGGCCTGGGTCCCCCAATTGCCATTCCCTGCAGGCCCAGTCACCCCCAACTTTCCTCCTCTGCTAGCCTGGCCACCTCTAACTGCTCTCCCCTGTGGGCTTGATCACCCCCAACTGCCCTCCCTTGCAGGCCTGATTTCTCCCAATTTCCCTCCCCTGCTGGCCATCTTGTGGTGGCCATCTTGTGTCCACATGGGGGCAGGATCATTGACCACATAAGAGCAGTCATCTTGTATGCTGGAGTGATGATCAATCTGCATATTACTCTTTTATTATATAGGATAGAGGCCTGATGCACGGGTGGGGGACAGCTGGTTTGCCTTGTAGGGTGTTCCAGATCAGGGTAGGGGTTCCCTTGGGACATGGGGTGGTCTGGATGAGAGGTCTGTGGTGGTTTGCAGGCTGGCCATGTCCCTCAGCAACTCAAGCAGAGACCCTGGTATCTGGGATTTATTTATCTTCTACAATTGAAACTTTGTAGCCTGGAGTGGAGCCAAGCATCCTGCTCACTCTGTAGAGGCAGCCATTTCTGTTGGGATTTATTTATCATCTATAATTGAAACTTTGTAACCTTAAGCAGGGGCCAAGACAGGCCAGGGCTGCAGAAGCCAGGCTTCCTCCATCGCCAGGGGCAACCCTAGCCTCCTGCTCTCTCCAGCTCCCTGGCTGCCACCATTTTTGTTGGGATTTATTTATCTTCTATAATTGAAACTTTGTAGTCCACCAGGATGTATGGAAAGCTTGGTTTCTTCCATTGCCGGGGAAACCCAAGCCTCCCTCCTGCTCGCTCTGTGGCTGTAGCCATCTTGGTTAGGGTTAATTTTCATACTCTCTCCTGATTGGCTGGTAGGCATGGCTAGTGGGCGTGACTTGTGGTTGTAGAGGAATGGTGATTAATTTGCATATTACTCTTTTCTTAAGTAGGATACCTTTATTTTTTGTACTTTTTCCACTCTCATCTATTTAGACAATGTTGTGGTATAGGTAGGTAGTCAGCATGAAAAAGGAACATGGCAGAGATTTGGCTACTGGAGATGGGTCTAGGGAGTCTGAGGGCTCCTGTGACTTCTAGGAAGATCCTCCTAAGAGAACTGGTACATTTATGTCTGGGATGGATGGTGTATTGAGGGTCTTTCCAGGAAGGCTGAAGGGGCTGCTGGTTTTCTAAGAAGGTATTGTCATGGTACCTGTGACTGGGGAATGAAAAGGGGCAGGAAGTAGTCATTCATCTGTATGGATCACTTCTAAGGCAAATGTTCTCTAAGAGGCAATTGCTTATTTTAGAAATTTCTGGTGTCTCATATTTTGAGGCTTAAAATGAGAGCTATTTTTGGGGTTGTGGTGTGGGGTAAATGTGGAGGCAATAGGAACAGCTGAGTGATGAATTAATGTCTCAAGGTCAATTTAATTTTTAAGATTTGTGGTTCTGTGGTTTCTGTTTGATTTTTTTTCTGTAGTAAAATTTGTTATAGTAGTGTTGGAGCTATATGGACCTTTTTATGAGACTTTCAAGTCAATAAAAAGTATCATCTAAGATCTTGACGATTTACATTACTTAGTTCAAATGTGTATTTAAAATTTCTGTGGTGAGAAATTATAGATATTTGTCCCTTTAAAGGGATGTGGTATGGCAGTTTGTGGCATCCAAAGCTCCCAAATTGTTTTAATATTTGGATGTATTAATTGATTATAACTTGCTATGTATGGAATCCCATGTTCCCTATCCAAATGGATGAAAAGAGAAAAACAGGCAAAGGCATCACTTCTGTGGTTTTCTACTTTTTCAGAATTGTCAAAACCTCTTTGTTCCCTTCCTCAGTGTGGACCCTGCAGGCAGAAGTGATGGTAATTTTAGAAATGGGCACTACATGAAGAGACCAAATCCAGGAGGTCACTGACCTCTGGGTTCTATAAGTGAAGAGTGTCTATTTTGGGAAAGCAGTGTTTGTGATGATGCCTGATTATCTGCAGATCTGACAGCATGAGGTGTCACAATTGGCCTCCAGCCTCATTCTCTTGGAGTTCTGAAGACCTAAGACAGCAAGGTTCACCTGGTAACTGACATTCTTTTTCTGTACTTCTGCATTCCTGTTTATGTCACATTCTCACATTTTAGGATATTTTGTTAATACATATATACACACCCACCTCTTCACTGAAGATTGCTGACAATTTCTAGCTCATTTTGGTGTTTGTGTTTTATTTTTTTGCCATTTGACACAGATCCTGATTTTTGAATTGGTTATGAGACCATTGTTGGAATCTCCATAAAGGGCATTGTCTCTATAATTTCTTTTCCCTTTAGACTTTAAAGCCCTAGAGTTCTAACTTTCTGGATATTAGGTAAGAGCTGTTTCCCCAATAAAGGATCAGCTCATGTTTAATAGACTTTTAATGCTTGAGGCTGTTTGAAATTATAAACTGTCATCACTTAAGAAATGTCAACAGCCCAAACTGTCTTAATCCAGCATGAAACTGAGGGCTTTTAGAAAAAGGTGACATTTTAAACAAACAAGTGAAATGAATGAAAAGATGGTAGCTTCCAGAACATAGAAGTTAGCTTTTAATCATGTGATATGAGATAATGTCTTCCCAAAGAATGGGTCCATTGAGGCAAGAAAATGACCCTTTTTCCCACAACCAGAAAACACTACACAATGTTGCTGGTCACATGGCTTTATAAATATATTTTAAGGCTAAGTGTGTGGGACTGAAATTATTCTTTAAAGCTGCCAAGGCATAGAACTTGTTTTCTCCTGTGGTTTAAGAAGAATTCTCAGCAGACGTGAATATACTCCTTCTCAAAGTGAACGTGCTCATCAGAGAAGGGCTTGTAGTTCACAGCAGCCTGGGAAGGAAAGTCACAAGTTAGATTCTCTAAGATAGGAAATGGGAAACTTTTCTCTGTGAAAGGCCAGAAAATAACTATTATACATATACTAGAGGCCTGATGCATGAAATTTGTGCAAGAGTAGGCCTTCACAGCTATGGCTGCCTGGATTCCTGGTCTAATTAACATATTATGCTTTTATTATTATAGATAATTGATTTGAGAGACAAAGGAAATACATCAATCAGTTGCTTCCCCCATGGGGCTCAAACCCAAAACCTGGGTATGTGCTCTGACTGGGAATCATACCCACCACCTTTTGTGTATGGATGATGCTCTAACCAACTGAACCACACCAGCTAGGGCCAGAGAATAAACATTTTAAGTTTTGTACTCAAGAGGCAAAATTGAAGATATGTAATTATTTAGATAACTAGAGAGAAAACATTTTCCACAAATTTTATTGATGAGATTAAAATAAAATAAAAACAATAATTCATACAATTTTTGTAAAGCAGACCTACTAAAGAGAAAAAATGATTTTTTTTGGGGGGGAGGGTAATGTTTCACTTAATTTCAAATCAAGTGTCAATGTTTACCTGTAAAAGCCATGCTTAGCTGGTGGCCCATATACAGACAGGGGTAGTCTGGATTCGGCCCACCCGCCATATGCCAAGAGATCCCATGCTAAGCTCCATTGTCTCGGTGTTGAGTCTGGGTTTATTTCTGTTGCTTGAGGAGGATTAATAACAGTAGAGAAATATATTGAAGAATGCATATTTCTGAAGCATAAGTTGTGGTTTATGTCCATGATTTGTTTTTAAAATTTAAGAAGTGTAATGCTCTCTGTATTTGTTCATAGTGATAGATTCTAGCTTCCTTCTTTTCCAACAAGTGAATCAATCCCAGGATGCCAGTATGCTAGGCACGGCTTTTGGCTACATACTATTGCACATTTCTTAAAATTTTAAATTGTCTATCACAGAGCAGGAGGAGTGACAGGTCTTACCCTTAGAAGCTGGCAGTTAGGTAATATTTGCTGGACATCTACCAGGAGCCATGAACAGGCTAAAGCATCCCATGCTTATTGTTTGTAGTTCCCACAATATCCCCTGATGTCCTGTTTTTCTCTTCATTTACCGATGGGAAGTAAAATTTAAAGTAATAGCTAAAGATATCTAGGTACTGGCTCTGTGCAAGACTCGGCTCTAAGTGCTTTACATGGATTGTCTCATTTAACCTCAACTCTAATGCAGTTGGCATCATTGTCATCATTTTCCAGATGTGCACACTGAGGCATGAAGAGGTAAACAGCTGTCTGGTATGAGTATTCAAACCCAGGCAGCCTGTCCTTTAGCACCTGGGCACTTAACATTATGCTTTCTTAATCTTTGAAAGATTGTTACTTGCCCAAGAGCATGCAGGTGGTACATGGCAAAACTGGGATTTGAACTTTAGGAGTAGGACTCCATAACTTTTTTCATTTATTGCCTATATTCAGTGGCCCCATTTTTATTTTATTTTATTTTTTGCCACTGGGATTGATCTCTCATTCATAAATGCGTTGGTTTGAGGATAAGGAAGGGAATTGGGGAAAGAATTGGTCACTGGTCGATAAATCAGGAAGCTGGGATGACAGCGCCCCATGCCTGCATCATTTCTCAATAGACAGAGGAGAGGGAGTCCCACAGGATGGGTGTGCACCGTGGATCATGGGCTTGAACCAGGGAGGCTTGGTTGACCAGCTTATTTCCTCACTGATATTGGATAAATCACAACCCCTGTAATCCTCACTTTTCTTACCTGTGAAATGGAGTTAATAAACTTCATTGGGAGGAAATTTAACGCAGTGTTTAAAACATTCTTGTCCTCTGTGATGCTCTGTTTTCTGGGTCAGTTGGGATAGGCTACAGTCCTGTGAGTTAATCAAATAATCGAAATGTTGGCATGAGATGTGAAGGTCTTTCCTAGATGTAGCTAACATCTGCAATCAGTTGATTTTAAGTAAAGAAGTTCACCTTTGATACTTTGGATGGACTTCTTCCAACCAACTGAAAGCCTTGAGAACAAAACTGAGGTTCCCCCCAAAAAGAAATTGCACCTCAAGATTGCACCATTGAAATCCTGTCTGAGTTTCCAGCCTGCCCATCTGTCCTCTAACCCATATGTCTTCTAATAGGCACTTCTTACAGGGTCACTAGGTAACTACAGCTATAGTTGTCCTGAGGCCCATAGAAAACCTTTGAATCTTGATACAAACAATCGAAATATCCACATTTACTTTCATTTGCCTTATACATTTCAGGCCTGCAAAATAAAAGCACCCCTACCTTTGAATTTCATTCCAATTACGAAGTGTATTGGCAGCACAATTTTCTTTGAGCAGGTCTGCTGTGGTAAAAATACAGATATGGTTCCATCATCAGAAAGCCTGATGTGCTGATTAAAGGAGAACGCCATGGTGAATGGAAAGACGTTTTAACTACTATATCTAATTACAAAGAAGAACATGTTACTTACCAAAATTCGAATGCGTTCTATAATAAAAAACAAGGGCAATTAACAATCAAACAAGCAACTGCTCTCTTGACAGGCAGATGACACAGAACAGGACTAAGAAAATGCAGAAAGGTTTTACTTGACGAGGAAAGCTGAGATGTCCCTTTAAATTGGAAGGTAAGATCCCCAAAAGCATATGACTTTGTGGTTATAAGGCCAGGGAGGGCCTCAGGAAGTACTGGAATTGCGAAACTTGGTTCTGAATTACTGAAGCTAAGTTTTATTTATCTTTAAAATGCGAGAGGGTGGACGTATAGTTATAAGTTTTCAGAAATTTTAACATAAAAATACTGTTCCCCTACTGCGTAATTTTACTTGGAGAGAAATTAGTATTTATTGTAAATGCATATTTAAGTTTGGATGTGTTTTTTTATCGTTTTATCCTTTAGATATTTTGTTTTATATTCAGAATTTCATAGTCCGGCCTCCTGACTATCTTTAGGGATTTGCATGGTTAAAAAGTTAACTTTTATAAATTATCATAAGCTCGATGGATAAAAAGTCCTAACCATTTTTAAAAATTCTTGATAAATCTAATTTTTCCCTTTATCAGGAAGGACTACTGCTACAGGAAGTGCTCTGCTACTCCCCCCCACAATTATTCCTAGTAAGTCTGAGAATAAGCTAATGACCTTATCATGTCAACCAAGGGGGTAGATCTTTATGCTTAGGCCAAGGTCTCTGGGAACAAGGAGTGCATATGACGGCTCACAGTCAGCCGTGATTTTCCTGGCTACAGGCCCTGGTTTGCAAACTGTAGTATGCAGAGGATTCACCTGAGAGCTAGCTAAAAATGCAAAACCCTGGGCTGCACCCCCAGAGATTCTAAATTGGTAGTTCTGGGTAAATTCTCATTTTAACAAACACCTTACGTGACCCAGAGGCAGGTAGTTCACAGACCACTTTTTATTTTATTTTTTTAAAATATATTTTTATTGATTTTAGAGAGAGAGGAAGGAAGAGGAATACAGATAGAAACATTGATGAGAGAGAAACATCAAACAACTGCCTCCTGAACATCTCTACTGGGGATTGAGCTTGCAACCCAAGGATGTGCCCTGACTGAGAATCAAACAAGTAAACTCTTGATTCATGGGTCAACACTCAAACACTGAGCCACATCGGTGGAACCATGTACCACATTTTTTTTAAAAAAATATATTTTATTGATGTTTCACAAAGAGGAAGAGGGAGAGATAGAGAGTTAGAAACATCGATGAAAGAGAAACATCGATCAGCTGCCTCCTGCACACCCTTTACTGGGGATGTGCCTGCAACCAAGATACATGCCCTTGATGGGAATCGAACCTGGGGCCCTTCAGTCTTCAGGCCTTTCCACTGAGCCAAACCAGCTGGGGCCATGGATCACATTTAAAAAAATACTCATCTGGAGTGGAATTATCCACCATATATATATATATATATATATATATATATATATATATATATATATATATTTTAAAAAAAAATATATATATTTTTAAACCTGTAATCCTTAGTAGTAAATGCTTGCACACCTAGCTCTTAACACTTAATTATTTATTTATAAACTGCACACTAGTCTATATTTTTATATACACACATTCTGTGCATTGTAAAACATATTATGAGTGAAAGGTAAACATTTTAGGATGTCCTCAAGAAGAAACAACTGATATTTTGTAAATAGAACTTTTATTCATTATTGTATATATCTTTTGTTCTCACTAGAATATTAATACATTTAACTCTTTGCTATTATTTATTATACTAGAAGCCCGGTGCATGAATTCATGCATGAGTGGGGTCTGGCTGTCCCACCCAGATGGGTGTCATTTGGGCCAGGCCAGTGGGGGAAAAGGGACCAGCTGTTCCCCGCCCATGATTGAGGAGGGAGGGTCCATCAGAGGCCAGCCAGTGAGAGGGGCCGTGGGAGGCTGGCCAGCCCCCAGATCAGGCCAGTTAGCCGGCTGCAGTACGCATTCGAGTGACCAGTTGTTCTAGTCATTCCAGTCGTTCTAGCGTTCCAGTTGCTTGGATTTTATATATATAAATTTTAACAAGAGTAGTGTGATCAACCATGCCCCATTATTTTGAAAATATGGGTTAAATATGTTATGTAGTAGTTATTTAAAGATCTCTCTCAAAGTTCAGTTTATCTTAATCTTTGGTTATAACAGATTTAAAAAACCTCCCAACCTTTCAATATGCAAAGATTCAAATGAAAGACACATACCCATGGCTGGGCTTTTAAAACTATGATTCTCATTTTTAAATTGTGTACATCAATCATGCTACATATTTATTGAAATTTGGCTGATACATTTTTGTATTCTCTGATGTCATTTAGTTTTTTATTTTTAAAGTTAATCAGAATATGCCAATTTTTATATTAAAAACGAAAAAACTCTAAAATTCCTTATTTGGAAAATTTCAAAACAGGTTAGAAAGTTCTTTTTTCAGGTTTGAGTGTGTAGCTCTAAATTTTTATAATGACGTACATTTTTTCCTTCCACAAGTCAGATGTTTCTAAACTTCTGTTTTTAAATGCTTAGAATTCATAGCCTAAATTACCCTCTGAAAGCAATATCATTTTTCAGTTATTATTAAACTGCACCTTTATTTTGAAGGGATAGATGAAATTTAAATATGTAGATCTGACATAGGTTTGCCTGCAAGTGAGAACTATTAGTGATCACAGAAAATGTTGGCAAATTTGGAACACTTGTGTTCAGTAAAAGAAAAATGTGTAACTTTTTTTTTTTAAGTTGGACAATTTTTACAATTCCCTGACTAAGGGATAACAGGGAACCTCTGGTACCAAAGATTTTCATACTCTTTCTCATGACAAACTTGAGCAATGTTCTGCTATAGAAAAGTGCTATTTGTTAGAGAAGTAAGTATGTCAGTCACCGCTGAGCTCTCTGGCTTTCACTTCCCTGTTGCCATAGCTCTGAGTGGAGCAGTGTATGAGTTTCAAGTGCGATAATATCTTTGTAATCTTAGCTCAGAATTTTTGTTTGTGCCAGACATTTTTAGTCTCTCATTATTATGCAAGAAACCTCAAAAATTACCTCAAAACATCTCCCATTAAGTTTCAGAGAAATTTTTTTCCCAGCCCTATTACATGACTTTAGAAATTGCTGAAAAACATCACAGTTTCAATTTCGTGTCCTTGATGCTGATGTTTAAATGCCTGGCTGCTCATAAAAACTAAGACCATTTTTAAAATAATATCTCCAGGTTCATTCTTTACACTTAGGGTAAGGTCATTGTTTGGTATAGTGGATACAATCTGATAATGTCTAATTTGGCTGGTCATTCTTCTGTCAGATTTGATTAGATTGCCATTGTTCTTTACCACTACCTCCAAAGAGCTTGTATTTGGGGTATGGAGAATTTTCAACTCTGTCCCCTCTTTTATTTATTTATTTTTAAAAATATATTTTATTGATTTTTTTTTTACAGAAAGGAAGGGGAAGGGATAGAGAGAGAGAGATATTGATCAACCGCCTCCTGCACACCCCCTACTGGGGATGTGCCTGCAACCAAGAAACATGCCCTTGATCGGATTCGAACCTGGGACCTTTCAGTCCACAGGCCCAATCTCTATCCACTGAGCCAAACCAGTTTTGGCTGTCCCCTCTTTTAAATTGTTCATTTATACTGCAATTATTTGCATTATCTTATATATTGTTTTTGCCAAACTTTGCAATTCATTTTATTACTTAGCTCAGTTAAAATCAGATAACACCACTTCTAAAACCATTCAGTCTGGCACTTGTAAACTAGAATTTTTCAGTATGCTGCCCATGAATGTAAGAGAACAGTTGTCACTGTCAAGCCTCTATAGTTTTAGGAAGTTTCTGCTCCTCCGTCAGGTTATCCCAGGTACCAAGGAATAGGTAACATATAGGCCAAGTCAGGGCAATTGGTGCCAACCCATACATTAAATATTAAGAATACATAATTTACCTTTTTTACTATTATAAAATATCAGAGGCCCAGTGCATGAAAATTTGTACACTCAAGGGATCCCTCAACTGCGCTTGCGCCCTCTCACAGTCTGGGATTCCTCGCAGCCGTTCTCAACCTGTGGGTCACGAACAGCTAGCAGGGTCTCCTAAGACCATCAGAAAACATAGATATTTACATTAAGATTCATAACAGTAGCAAATTACAGTTATGAAGTAGAGACAAAAATAAGTTTATGGTTGGGGATCACCACAACTTAAAGAACTGCATTAAAGGGTTGTGGCATTAGGAAGGTTGAGAACCACTGCCTCAGGGGATGTCTGACTGCAGCTTAGGCCCACTCCCTTGAGCCCCGTGCTGCTGCCTCTCCCATTGCCTCTGCGGAAGTGGGGGGGTGCGCTGGGATCACCATGGCTGGCTCTGGCCCTGCCCCTCCCCCACTCACTGGTCATTCCAGCAGATTGTTCTGGAAGGTTGTTCCACTGTCCAGTCTAATTGGCATATTAGCTCTTTATTACATAGGATAAGTAGAATGTCTGAAATTGTCTTCTTCCACCCCAGTAATCACTTTGAGTATCGCTGTGCTGTGTTCTACCACTCTTTAGAGAGGGCAGCAGTAGAGGATGGCTGGGATGCTGTTCACAGATGCAGGGCGGAAGTATGCAGATGTACAGCCCTGACCTGGAGCTCCATCCCTGGGGCTGCGTGTATGCTGAGACAGACAGCACAGAGCACTCTACACTCCATTGTGTGCGTGCATGTGTGTGTATATGTGAGTTTGTGTGTGTGTGTGCATGTGCATGCACTCATGTGTGCTTCCATTGTCCTAAGAGGTGGAAGATGCTGGTAGCTGATGCACCACAATCTACATTTCTCACAATGTTACAGATTATTATAAATTATCCAACTTAGAAAATTCATTCTAAGAATGTAAATTGAGCTAGTTGTGATTTGAAGATAACATAACAAAAATTTGAAGGTGACTGGTAACATCTTATTAGTGATGATAGTTTTTTAAAAAAATATATTTTATTGATTTTCCACAGAGAGGAAGGGAGAGGGACAGAGAGCCAGAAACATTGATGAGAGAGAGACATCAATCAGCTGCCTCCTGCACACCCCCTACTGGGGATGTGCCTGCAACCAGGATACATGCCCTTGACCGGAATCGAACCTGGGACCCCTCAGTGCGAAGGCCGATGCTCTATCCACTGAGCCAAACCGGTTTCAGCATGATGATAGTTTATAGATTCCCCCATCTTTCCCAAATGTACAGGACTGTATGTCTTCTGAACACAGGAGCATATGTCTTATTCACTGCACTGTTCCACTACACAGAGCTGAGCGCATGGTGGGAATTTGGTAAATATTTGTTGATTGAATGAAAGAATAAGCAGGTGATTACTTACCTCTTTCCTAGCCTCTTATTTTCTTACCCTTGCTTTCCCTTTGCATTGATTTACTTGTGTATTTCTGTCATCTTGTCTTTCATGTATATTTGTAAGCTGCTTTAAATTAAATAGTAGTAAAATGATTTATAGTATTGTAATTACAGCTCTCTCTCAGTGTTACTGAGGGCTAGGTGTTTTGCTAAGTACTTCATAGACAGTTGTTTATTTAATTTTCACATAAACCCATGAGGTAGGTATGACTACTTCTATTTTATTACAAAAATGAAGCTTGGAAAAATTAAGTAACTTGCTCAGTCACACTGAAAAAGTTGCAGTGTTGGCATTTTAATTCTGATCGACCTCTTTTCATAGCTTGTGCTTTTAGGGTGTTTGCAACTAACTCACCATGAGATTACTTAAAAGTTTCAGGGGAAGATACAATAGTAAAGCTGTTTTTATTGTTTTGCCAATACATTTTTTCCTAACATCAGTATCTTCTTGGATTTATTGTTATGAAATGTCCTTTTTGATTTTTCTCTGCACTTGGACTAAGTTGCAATGCCACATCTTACGTAGGCTACCTACATTATATCTGGTCTGATATCATCACTTGAAATTTTATACTTCTGTCAAAACAACTCATTTAATTTTTCTTAGGAAATATTTCAAAATTAGCCTTGGTTATATAGTTAGGATTGTCATGGTATAAGAAAATGAAAACTTCATCCTTGATTTAATATGTGAATTAAATGGTGACGCCATCGACCTGGAAGGAAGTGATCACAAAGCTGGCTGATAGCTTTCAGAGGGACATTAAGTAGTGTCTTATCTCAGGTTTTCTATGTCAGAACATGTGTAGCTGGGCATTCCAAACCTGCATGCAAAGAATCTTTCAGCTTCTGAGCATGAGCTTTTATTGATAAGATCATTTTTAGTGCTACAAGAATCCCATGGAAACCATTTGTCTTTTTCTCTTTCAAAAGTGTGCCATTCCTCCCAGTTTTCTTCCATATAATTAACTCCTAAATTGGAAAAAATGAATCTACATCTTCTCTCAGTCCTACACCTCTTCAAAATGTGAACTCATCCATAAGCTGTAAGATCGTCATGTGGAAATTACCCTTGGAGCAGTCCACGGTAATAACCGCAGCCACATTCCAGATCAATTAGGTGTGCATGAATTACTGCATCCCCGATGCTCCACTCATTCTGCCCTCCCATCACTGTGTGTCATCAGCATATCGGATGTCACAATCTTCCCTAATCCCGTGAGAGACACCTCCACCCAGGCCTAGGCGATTTCAAGGCAAACCCTGTTTTTCGTGTGTTTAGATGAAACTCTAAGCCATTGCAAACAAGCTTATAATCTCTCCCAGTCGGTTCTGTAGGGTTTTAAAATGGAAATTAACTAGTTTTTATTGTGTAGCTGTATTTGAAAACGTGAAGAAGATAGCCACGCTCATATTGTCTGACTTATCCTAAATGTTCATACCGGAAGGTATGTGAGATCAAAAAACACCGAAGTCAAAGCAAGTATGGTTCTTTGAAAGAGCAATGGTTGCCGAGACTGGTTTGGCTCAATGGATAGACCGTCGGCTTGCGAACTGAAGGGTCCCAGGTTCGATTCCGGTTGGGGGCATGTACCTAGCTTGCGGGCACATCTCCACTGTGGGGTGTGCAGGAGGTGGCTGATCGATGTCTCTCTCTCATTGATGTTTCTGACTTTCTATCTCTCTCCCTTCCTCTCTGTAAAAAATCAATAAAATATATTAAAAAAGAAGAAAGAGCAATGGTTATATAATTATAGATATGCAACTGTGTGAGTGATAGAAATGAGTCTCTCGCTGGAGCAACTGTTCTAAGAACATGTCTTCTGTAACATTTGCTTGAGGCTGTAACCATTGCCATTTATTTTAAATTGTTAAGTACTTGAAATAGCACTGTTTCCCTGTGTTAAGATTCATGTGACTTATCACATGAGAAACAAAAAGGACAGAGATGAGTTTTGTTGGGGAACCCCCATTTCCCTAGTCGTTCCTTAAAAAACATGTTTCCGATGGCTAGTGGGGCAAACCAACATACATAGGAATTGTTCACTTCCTATGTGGAATTCCATGGGAATTAGCAGTCTGCACACCAAGGCTCTGGCTGAAAAGGTCATGCTTGGACCACGACTTCCTACGTGCCTGTTGTTCATGGTCAGTTTCTTGTTTTCCTTTCTTCAATGTGCACTTATGCCCAGAGGCTCTTTATAATGGGAGGATTTAAAGAAATCCATAAATTTAAAACACGCCACACACACAAAACTCTTTCTCAGTGTATCATCCTAAAATTTGTTTCCCAAATTCACATAAAATAAAAGTGCATAATAGCCCTCTCTTGGAAATAGTCTGTTATGTTTAAATTTTTATTAATCTTTACCACAGTCCTAGGTAACATTATAGTAGAGCAATATAAATTGGCCTTCTGAGTTTAAATGGCCAAAAGTCATTTTTTGATGTTTATTTCTTTGAAATAAATAACCTAAAATTTAATTTAAGAGCAAACGTAGTCTAAAGAAATAATGCAAATTTGTAAGCCTTGACTAGGAAGTTTTAACATGGACTTTGTAGAAAGTGTTTATGTGATATGAATTAACTTGCTTTGTATACGGAACAAACATAGACTCTTCAAAGAGCTAGCATCTGATCCTCCAGAACTGAGTTCATTGAGGTTAAATTGTGTTCAGAGAGTTTAAGGTAAGAAATAAAAAGGAGATTATACGTTTCCACATTGCAGGAAGAAGCTCATTTCCAGGGTAGAAACCCCTGAAACTCATAAAATATGTTCCAGATTCAAGATCTGATAAGTTCATGCATTCTGTCTGGACACTCCATTTCTGCTGGAGAGAAATTTGGGACCAGTTTCATTTACTGGATAGGATGCCCAAAGTATATGTAAGAGACATATTTTAAAAATTAAAACTTTGTTCTGTTTAACACTAATGATCTCCTTGCATAAAATCTATCTTTCAAACAATGTACATCAAAAATTGAAATGTCAGATAAACCCAGAAGGACAGAAGATAGATGAATATCTGCTAAGCCAAAAGCAAAACAGTCTTTCAAATTCAAGAAGAGGGTGAAGACACGTGATCCAGGCATTCTCAAGCTTTTTCTGTTCCATGAACCCTTTAGCAATGAGGTAAATGGACCCTGTCTCAGAATGCCATAAAACAAAATATATAGGATTGCAAAGAAAAGCAATTATATTGAGATAAAGTATTGATAAAAATATTAAAAAAACCAAATCTGTAGCCTGTAATACATTAAATTAATGCATTAAATACCAAGAGTTAGCAAGAGGTTTGATAACAACTGTCACTTTGAAGTAGATCTAAATGACTCATTCAGATATTTGCAGTTATAATGTGATGTGAAAATATCTGTGATTTCTATTGGTGACAATGTCATAGAAACTGCTAATACTGTAGTTTGTTGAAGGAAATTCTAGATTTTAGTTAGAGGTCAGTGACTCTGAAGATACACTCTCTTTCCGTTCAACCTCACAGACTTCCCTGGGATCTGTTGAAGAACCCCGTCAAGATCTCAGACGCCAGGGTTGGAAGCCTTGCTTTAAATTTAAAGTGTAAGCCATGTTCACAAATATATTGTTCAAGGGGCTTGATTTTGGTCAAGAGGTAACCTGATATTTTAGTTATTTTAGTGAGTTGTGTTTACTACATGGGCATTTACTCCAAGAATGTAAAAAGCAGAAAGCCAACAACTGGCAAATGGTTTATTAGTTTGGCTCAAAGTTACTTCTTTAAAAGTACAAGAGGGAAGCCATCTCTCCTTTAAAGACCCAGACCACTGAAGTTTTTACCCCGTTTTGCCTATAAGTATACAGGTTGGGGCAAAAGCAGGTTTACAGCTGTGATTACATGAAACAAAGCTTATTCTTATATTATTTATAGAGGTCCCTGTGCATGGATTTGTGCACTGGTGGGGGGCATGGCCTTCAGGGATTGGCCTGCTGTGGGAGTGCGCTCATACCTGTCAGCCAAGCAGCTGTGGACCCACCCTCTGAGCTGCTGCTGAATGAGAAAATTAATTTGAGCTGATATTTTGGGATAATGTCTTGGTGTGTTCTGTGTCATGGAGGAACCTGGTGGAGAGTTTTGCACCCCAAAGCCACTTGGTGAACATCTTTGTTGTGAGATGTCAGGTCAGTGACACCATCAGGGATGTTCAGGGCAGCTTTGCTCTAGGATCCTCAGCCACCAGGACAGCCTCCCCAGGGGGTCTATAGTCGCATCCCTTCTTGCCATCTGCCTATGCCAGCTCCCCACGCTCTTTCTGGAACACACCTTAGAGGGCCTGCATTAGCTGGTGGGATCAGGACAAAGTCTGGATGGTCTCAGGTATTTGATAGGTTCATAGAACTTGGCCTCATCCTGGGCTTGCTAGCGGCTGCTCTCAGTCAGCCGAGTAGTGCTCCCACTATGGGAGTGCACTGACCACTAGAGGGCAGTTCTTGTGTTGAGTGTCTTCCCCCTGGTGATCAATGCATGTCATAGCGATTGGTCGACTGGTTGTTCTGGGCATTCCACCATTTGGTTGCTGGGCTTTTATATTATTATAATTAATTATTCCATTATTTATTCAATATTTTCCATATGAACAACTGTAAACCTATTTTGATCCTACCCATTATTCTGTCAAACAGCACCCCTTGCTTTGCATTTTTGGTTAACTTTTATGTGCAAGATATTGTTGCAGATTTTTCAAGGGAAGTGATATTTTTACTTGTTTGTTTATTTTTATATTTAAAAAGTATCTAGCAAAGAGATATGCACAGAGCAGAAATAGTACTTGCAGATTGAAAGGAATGATGGGCTCTAAAAAAAAACAATATTCACAGTGCACTTTTAAAAATATTTCTCTAGAGGTGTTGGGCATTATTTATGTGTTTTTTTGTTTGTTTGTTTTTACCCCATTCATCTTTTTACTCTTTTGAGAAATGAAGAAGTAAAAAAAAGGAAAGACAAAAAATGCAGTGGGCACAGATAAGTTATTCATAGAAGAGTTGTGAGTTTCACAAAACCTTATCACTGAAGATTAAGAACAGATTATTTTGCCCAGTGACTAGTCATATCAATGCCACATCTTTCTAATAGCCACCCAGCATTTATTTTAAAGCCCGTGTGATGAGGACTGGCTAATTCCTAAGCAATTAATTAATTTTTGGAGTAATTTTCTTACTGTTAAGGAGCACTTCCTCAGAATGAGGAGTATTTGTTTTCCCTTTGCTTTTATGCAATCTTTATGTTTTTCAGAGTATCTAAGGCAAGAATTTTGCCCTAAAGGGCCCTGTCTGAGAGTTGGAGAAAAGAGAAAAAGACATTGATTCTCACTGTAACCACAACTAAAATGATGACAACAAAATAACTTTGAATGATCCCATGTGACTGAGCCACTATCTTTTGAAAAAGCTTTTTTTGCAAAGTTTATCATGTGATATATCTGGAGTCAGGCATGGTAGATGTGAACTCTAGTTATAACTTCATGAACTGGTATAAGTTACTAAATGCTTTTTGAAGGTTTAAGTCTTCTGAACAGTGACAATAGTAATATATGTCTCATATAATGTCTAATGAAAATGAAATATAATAATTCAAGAAAATGGTCAGTTCAGTATTTGATATATAAATAGGAATTCTTTCAGCTGCAGTTAATAGAAAGATCCAAATCAAAATATCTCAAACTTATAGGGGCATCTATGATCCCATGTAATAAGAGGTTTGGAAGTAGAGAATTTCAGGGTTTGACTTATAGGATATAACCATTTCATCAGAGATCAAGGTGTTTTCTTTTATGTTTGTGCTTTTTCTACCAGTTCTTTGCAGTATACGATCTTGGACAAGTCATCTACCCTTTCAGACCTCAGTTTTTCCATCTGCAAAATGGAGGTGAATAATTATGTCTTTCTCATCACGTTGCTTTTATCCTCAGGCTTGTCAAGATGTCCAGGCAGCTTCAAACATCAGGTGCTTACATAATAAGCCTCGCAGAAAATCTCCTCTTGTATCTCATTGGTCAAAATGTATCACATGCACATTTCAAAAGTCAATCATTGGAAAGGGGATATGATTACAATGGTTTAAGTAAATCAGGTGCTTACTTTCTGGAGTTGGAAGGATCATTCCTGCTCCTTCCCAGGAGATGGCCAACTTATCACTGAGTAAAATTCAGGTTCTATTAACAAGAAAAAAGTGGAGAAATGGGTGCTTAAAGATAACCAACTGTGTATCCTGAACATAACCACTGTGTCTGCTAGATGACCTTGACAGACCATTTTATAGGATTGTAGTGCAGTGGTTGTAACATGACTCCACCAATTTTCTACTATATATGATTGTGGACACGTCATTTGGCCTTTCGAACCTCAGTTTTCCCATTTGCAATATGGAGGTGAATAATTATGCCTGTTCCTCAAGGTCAGAAGATAATGCATGTGAAAGTCTTTTATCAAAAGAGCTCTCTCCAATTTTTATTTCAATTTAAAAATAGAAAATACATTATGTCTTATGAAGAATATAATTACTCAGCTTTTCAGTTACAGCTAACCACTGAACCTAGCTCTCTTGTGGTTTCTCATATGATCTTAAAAAACTTTTATACTTTTGTACTATAATAAACATACAAAATTTGCATAAAATATAAAGGATAGCTTAACAAGTTTATTTACAATGAACACTTATGTAATCCAGGCCAATAAATAATATTATAAGTGCCCCAGAAGCTCTATATCTTCCTTGTATCTATCATCTGTCTATCTATCTATCTATCTATCTATCTATCTATCTATCTATCTATCTATCTGTCAGGGTTAGGGAATCTTTTTTCTGCAAAGGGCCATTTAGATATTTATAACATCATTCATGGGCCATACAAAATTATCAACTTAAAAATTAGCCTGCTATATTTGCTCAAGCATTTAATTAACTCACCTTTAATGCCCTGGCAGGGCCAGACCAAATGATTTCACGGGCCTTATACAGCCCGCAGGCTGGATGCCCCCCACCCCTGATATGTCATCTGTCTATCTTTTGCATTATAATCTATCTAGTAGTTTTACACTGTCTCGTACCTATCTCAAACTCTCTTATGTTCTTGTGTTGACCATTCTTTTCTATATTCTTCTGCAGTAACCATTACCAATGCACAAACATTTATTGTGTGATATGTTAGACACCGTGCCAGGCATGGTTCTCTCTCTCCATGAAGGCATTTGTAAGTATAGCCATTTTTCCCAGGAGAAGATTAAATTTTTGTTAACGTGATTTCTTCTGTTAAATGCCAAGGCTTAGAATGTCAGATTATTATCAACTTAAGCAAATCTTTCCCAACATTTGCGGAATGATGCGCCTTTAGGAAGTTTGTCTTACTTTTGACCTGAAAGATTTGTCAATTGTTGACAAATTTTTTAGAAGATTTAAGTTTTTTAGTACACTTTATTCATTTCTCTCTCTCTTTTTTCCTTCAGGATGCTACCTCTAAATTCTGCATTATGCCTCGGTATTTGTTGCTTTAGAAATTTTTAAGTAGTTTAATAATGAGTGGACTTGAGGACTTCTACTTCCAATCAAGACACAGTAATAAGACCTGGATTTACTTTCTCACTTGAAATAACTGAAAAACTGGACAATAAAATGACAACATTCAAAATATTGGACATTGGGCAACCAAGACCAGCAGTCCCCAGTAGATAGGAAACAAATAAGGTGACACTTAGGACTGCCCCAGTTTATTTCGCTTAGGAAGTTTCCAGACTGCATACACAAAACAGAGCATAGTCTGAATGGAGAAGACAGTCTCTGGAAGGCAAGGCAGCTAGCGTGGGCTGGGCAGAACACCAAACAGGAGAGAGTTGTACAGAGGTCTGCAGAAAGTCTCCTTTCCCCTAAACTTTTGAGGCTGATCAGTACATGTGTATGAGGAAACTTTCAGGCTGGGAAAGAACCATTCGAAAGGATTGGAGAGAATGGTGCCTGAAAGTTACAGAGGGCCAGGAATATGCTTGTTTCCATGGCCGTAGTGGAGAATCCACGGGGTGTTGCTTATAGGTACTGAGAAGGGCCTTTCCACAGAAACAGGGAAAACTAGGCTACATACTGCTCTGGTTCTAATCAAGCAAGATCTGAAAGGCTCAAATTATTTCTGAGTAATTTAATTTTGTCACAGAATAAAATACAAGAATATTCATAGGAATATAAAAATAATTAGAATCCAACAAGGTGAAGTTCCAAATGTCTGGCATCCAATAAAAAATTACCAGGCATGTAAATAAGCAGGCAGATTCTACCAATAATTAAGAGAAAAATTAACCATAGCTGAGCCAGAAATGACACAGATGATAGAATTAACATCTATTATCAAAATAGTTATTACTGTATTATTGAACCTATTAATTAGAGACACGGATAATATACAATGACTCCAGTCAGTCTTCCGGGGAAATAAAAAATGAAAAGAAAATACACTCTATGGGATTGTAACTGAAATAAAAAAATAGAAAAGAAAATACACTCTATGGGATTAACTATAGATGGAATATTACAGAAGAAAAGATTAATGAATTTGAAGATGTAGTAATAGAAATTGCTCAAAATGACACACAGAGGGGAAAAGGTGGAAAAAGAGAAAGGGCAGAACAGCAGTGAGCTCTGGGAAAAGCTCAAATGGACAAGCACATATGTAACTGCAGTGCCCCTAGGAGAGGATGTGGGATGAGGGAGGGCGGAAAATGTATTTGAAGAAATAATGGTTGGAAACTTTCCAAATTTGATGTAACCTATTAATTTACAAATATAAAAAAGCTCAACAAATCCCAAGTACAAGAAACATGAAAAAATTACATGAAAATACATCATAATCAACTTGCTTAAAGCCAATGATAAAGAGAACTCACCTCAGACCACACAGGTATACCTGTTTCCTCCCCTCCCCTCTCTTCCTCTCTCTTTCTCTCCTCCTCTCCCTCTCTCCCTCTCTCCCTCTCTCTTTTCCTAAGAAGTTTGAGTGAGGTCTTTCTGTCCCCAGCATTTGGTTTGATTGAAACTGAACATTTGCTTTGTGTAACTACAGAAGGACAACTTTTATTTTAAAAGCTAATTCATGTGATTTGGAAATTGCATATCCCCTTAATCATAAGAACTTAAACTCAAATGAGACAGCTGTTTCCATGTTCTTGCCTGGGAATCCATCCCCCAGCAAATGTTTCGCATAAACATACAACGCCTTTAAGCTCTTGGTGATTATCTATAGCAATTAGGATGATATGGCATCTGGTGTCTTCTTGATTAGATCTTTTATGAAAGTTCTAAGTGTTAAGAAATAAAATGGTGAAGATGAGTTGTCTCTTTCATGGAACAAAGGGCCTTTCTTTAGAGGAGACAACCGCCGAGGAGTCGGACAGACATTTTCCACCATGGATGATACGGGGCAGCACAGTGGAATCACGGAAGGAATCCTAGAGATCAGCTTGCCTTCCCCTCTACAATTACAAAAGAATAACAGAAGTCCCCGGAGTATTTGATGACTTGCCTTGTTTCCAGATTAGAAACTACTGACTTCTAGGCATTCTGATGTAATGAAATTCCAATTAACCAAATAATTTGATCATCCCCTTCTTATTGGTTGCAGTAGAGCTTGCTCCAAATGTTATTGCCAGGAGGGACATTTCAGCATTAAACCTTGGCCTTTTTAGGGCCAAAGTCCCTAACAATGGCTCCAAGTAACAAATTCTGAGATTTCAGACTTCTTTTAAATGCTTTGGTTATCCTCCACCCCTGTTCTCTTTAATTCCCTTCATAATTTATCTTTCCATTTATTCTCCCTGTGTCTTTATATTTTTTTCAGCATCTGTTTTCATAAAACCAAATAACATACCAAAAATTCCCTATAATATGAAAATGCCATTTTATCATTGAAAAATACTCATCCATTCCTTAGCTTTATCACTTCATAGTTTCTAATGAGGCTGGATATCTGCTAAGTCAGTGGCAAACAAACTGTGGCTCATGAGCCACATATGGCCTTTGGACCCTTGAGTGTGGTTCTTCCACAAAATACCACATGTGGGCGTATAGTGCGATTGAAACTTTGTGGCCCATGCACAGAAGTTAGTTTTTGGCTTTCAAAAGAAATTTCAATCGTCGTACTGCTGCTCTGTTGACTAATCAGTTTGCCAACTACTGTGCTAGATAATTGGAGTGCCACCCTTTCATTTGTGATAAGATTACCCAACAAGCAAGAATGCCACAGAATCTATGCCTATGTCTAATGGTATAAAATTCAAGAAAAATTAAACTAAAATACTGATAATACCTACAATGTGTGAAATCACAAATATTTCTGGTATTTGGAATCCTTGATTACAAAAGCACTACTTATATGCATCTCATTGAAATAAATGTAAATTCTTACCATAGCAGAAATGTTAATGTTCAATTATCTTCTTAAACTACTTTTTTACTCTTACTGGAATCTTCTTAAACTAATAGATTATTATCAAAGCATATTTGAATGTATTATATTCTTAAAAGTTAAAAAAAATCTTTAAGTCTATCTGTCTACACTATAATACAAGAGAAACATGCAAATTGACAGTCACTCTACTACACCCACCAGCCAATTAGGAGCAAGGATGCAAATTAACCCAACAAAAGGTGGCGCTACTGGAGTATCTGGGCCTGTCAGCCTGGATGGGGCCATGGGAACCCAGCAGCGAGGCTAGATCCACTGCTGAGATGTCCAGGCCTATCTGCTTGGTCAGGTGCCACGGGGGCCAAATGGCAAGGCCAGCCTTACTGCTCTGCTGCTACTGGACTGTCTGGGCCTGTCAGTCCTGGGGCTGCGGGAGCCCAGCAACAAGGCTTGATCCACCGCCATTGGAGTGTCTGGGCCTGTTAGCCCCTCCATGAGGCTGGATGTTGCATCCAGGGGGCACACGCAAATTGTCCCCTCAGGAGTTAGACCAGGAGACCAGGAGTTTGATCACTTGTGTGTTTACCACCAGGGGGTGGCTTGGAATAAAGGAAGACCCCAGCTGGCAGCTGAGAAAGGGAGGCCCTGGCCTGCAGCTGGAAGGCCCTGATTAGCCTTGATCGCTGGCGAGGCTTAGGGACCCTACCATGCATAAATTTTGTGCATCAGGCCTCTAATATATATATGCCTAAGTGAATGTTGCAACTGAAACAACTGAACGGATGACCAAATAGGATGCATGGGGTGACCAGGCCAGCAGGGGGTTTAGTGAGGGACAACCAAATGACTGAACAGAGGGCTGCATAGAGCAACCAGGTTGGCTGGGAGGTTAGTGAGGGCTGAACAAATGACTGAACAGCAGGCCATGTGGGGATACCAAGCTGGCAAGGGGGACAGTTAGGTGTGACCAGGCTGGCAGGGGGCAGGCAATGAGGGGCAACCAGGCCAAGAGAATGGGGCAGTGAGGGGCAATCAAGCTTGGTGGGGGGTCAGTTGGGGGTGACCAGGCCAGCAGGGGGGGCAGTAAGGGATGACCAGGCTGGCAGGGGGACAGCTGGGGGTGACAAGGCCATCAGGGGGGCAGTTAGTGCTGATCAGGCAGGCAGGTAGTGAGCAGTTAGGAGCCAGTGGTCCTGGATTGTGAGAGGGATCAGCAGTTGGACATTCCCCAAGGGGTCCTGGATTGGAGAGGTGCAGGCTGGGCTGAGGGAACCTCCCCACCCCCATGCATGAATTTCATGCACTGGGCCTCTAGTGTTTATATAAAAGCAAACAAATGAAAGAAACACACTTTGCATAAAATTCCAGGTGGTATTTTCCAGAAAGAAATTCTATACATCTGCCTATGAGAAATTTCCTCTACTAAGGCCTTTTCTGTCTTTTCTTAGAGCATTTTGGTGTACCTCTTGGAACTACCCATGTGGTTGGGAAGCCCATTAGCAATTTTGATGAGTCCTGCAGCCTTGCTCTTTCTCCCTCTGCTTGGTCATTGCCCCCCTGAGGACTACCATTGCTTCTGCTTTCGGTTCTGTTTTACACTAAGCAATCTTTGGTTTGAACCACTTGGTGTATGTGTGTGTATTGTGAGGCTTATTTGCTCCGTGTGCTGTAATCTTGTGTAAGAAATGGGCTCCTATGCCTTCACCCAGTCTTTGTTAGCCTTACCTATTACCCAGTCCCTTGACAGGAGAAGAAGGCTGCCCAGGTCTGTCATGGTAAAGTGCAATGCCTCAAAATAACTGGAAATGAGTCAACACTTCTCATATATCTATCTCAATTGTTTAGAAATATTTTTAAGAACTTTGGTTGATAGGGAATATATCAAATGCAGATGCACAAAACAGAAAGCAGTTCTCTGCTGAGCCAACCTGTGTTCATTCACTCATATACTCATTCATTCATTCATCATGGGAAAACATGTCGAGCATGTCTGAGGTGTTGTGCTTATTGCTATGTAATTATGCTTTTTAAAAAAAGTAACAATAACTTTGTTAAGCCATGTTATTTATGCAGTAGTTACCTCTGCTCATCTCTGAACTCTTCAAATGTTGGGATTGTACAAAGATGAATTATATGGATTTCCTGAGTCAGAAATCGGATATCCACTGTTCTTCCCAAGGTTCCATTAATGTCACAGGTAATTAATTACCATGCTTTTTAAAGCCGCCACTTATATCAAAGTATAATTTTTAGGCAACCATACTTTTCCTTCATTGAGAGAACTTGCAATATGACCTTCAGAGTTTCTGCCAATCCAGATTCCATTTGGACAAAATTGTGGAAATGCAGGTGGGGCTTCTCAACTAACTTTTAGAAACACCCTGCTGATATTCTATCCACCATCATCATCTCTTACCTTAAATAATTGCTGTGTCCTAACTTCCTGTTTTTGATACTCACTGTTCTCCCAGTTACCCTGAAGGAAAGACTACAGGTCATCTCTATGCTTCATTCTCCACTTCTTCCCATTGAGCCAATCCAAACCAAATACTTCCACATTATTGTCTACTTATGCCCTTTCTTTCCATCGTCACCTCTTTAGCTCATTGATTCATTAATTAGTTCACTCATATTTACTCATTCATTCTGAAAACCTCTATGGAGTGTTTAGTGTGTGATTTTGGGGATATCTTGCCACTGAGATTTAGAGATGATTAAGATGTCATTTTTATTCTTTAGGAGTTTATAGACTAGCCTATAGAGGTAGGACAGCTAATTTCATAGAAATTCAAACAGGCATCAACCTAAATTTCTAAGTTTACCTTCCACTTTTCCTGGGTATGTAATATATGTACCCTATGTTCCAGCCAAATGTTCCTTCTGTGATCCCTGAAAATATTTCAAGTGTTCCGCTCTTTACTTTTCCTGTTCCCCCTTTCTGCCTGTTCTTCTATAAAAAATCCATTTATACATCAGCGCCCACTTTCCTGCCTATCTGATACAATCTTTTCCTCCTGTCAACACACAGAACATATTTTTTGCACTTTTCTTATGTTATTATGTCACCTCACATTATAATTATGTGCATACTGAATTATAGATTATTCAGGCTAAATGTGAATGACTTATCTTTGTTGACCAGATTTTCAAGAATATTGTTAAATTGAATTATGCAAGTGACAAGAAAAAGTTATTATATGGAAAGAAGGTTGAAGAGAGAGTCAGGGTGCTAGAGCCAATTTTCTCACCAATTTGTGGTTAAGCCCCCCAAATCACTTAACCTCAAAGTCTCCATGTCTGCACCAACAAAATGGAAATATCAGTTAATATTAATGCCTTATTTATCTTGTAGCATGGTGACAAATAAAAGATTAAAATATGGATATAAAAATACTTGAAAAATACCGAGAGCCACAGAAATATGTTATTGATGACAGAACCAAAGAAATTAAGGGTTTCAATGGAAAGTTTTAAGATGTGTCCAATACAAAGAATACATATTTAAATACATAGTTTTTAACTAAGTCTATAATTCAAACTCTTTGAACATCCAGGAACTGCTATAGAGATCCTAAAAGATTTTTCCATATAAATTTTTATCTGAGAACATCTGCAACCAGTTCTTGGTTTCCATCAGATGTAAGTATCAAGTTCTTTCTCAATGTCCAGGTCATGTCTTGTTTTATTGAAATAACATAAATTATACTGTGTTCATGACTAGTGTCCCTTTCAACTTGGAATGCTCTATCATTAACAGACTTCTAAATCTTCTGAGATTTGTCATCAGTATGGCTATAACCAAATTTCCAGATTGCTCTATTACTTCTTTGTTTGATAATAGTATTTTTCTGGAGATAAGGATCTTTGTTTTTGTTTTGAGTTAGCTTTTTCTAAATTAAACTAAACTAAACTAAACTAAACTAAACTAAACTAAACTAAACTAAACTAAACTAAACATGTCAACATTTCCATAACACCTGAAGAAACCTCCCCTTTCATCTCAATTAACCATGATTACTTAGGTATAGTTAAGATGAAAACCCAAATTGGGGGATTAAGAAGCAAGGCACTGGAATGTATTGAGTAACCACCGTGGCTAAGGCACCATGCTAGGCAATTTGCATATATAACCACACATAATCCTCACAGTCACCCCCACTGAGTGGGTGCTATTGTCCCCATTTTATAGATGAGAAATCTAAGGGATTAAGAGGCTCTCCCCAGGGCAAGTCTTGATTCAAATCCTGGTTTATTCTTTGATGATTCCAAAGTATTTTCTATGGTGCAATGCCTCCGAGGTTTTCTTTAATTACAGAGATATTTCTTCAAGATCTACCTTACCTTCAGTCTACAGTGAATTTTCTGATGGTAACAATGGAATTTTTTACTTTTACAACTCCAATGTCTTATGGTACAGCCTCTTGGATACTAAAGACTCAATGAGTTAATATTGAATAAAGTGTGTCAGAAAGTCTTTCATCCTTGTAAACATTGCCTCAGTTACATTAAGCATTTTGTCTGTATTGTTCTTTTCCTTGGTCAATTCTTCTAGATTAATGGTTATCCCTAAGTTTTTCTATAATCCTATATAATAAAAGGGTAATATTCAAATAGACCCAACAGCTGAACGAGGTCACTATGACACACACTGAACACCAGGGGGCAAATGTTCAATGCAAGAGCTGCTCCATGGTGATCTGTGTGCTTCCAAGGGTGAGCACCACTCAACCAGAAGCCGGGTTCATAGCTGGTGAGTGCAAGCTGTAGTAGTGGGAGTCGCTACCCATTCTCCAGGGGGAAGTCTGCCTGCCACCTGTAGGGAGTGGGCCTAAGCCGGCAGGTGGACATCCCTTGAGGGGTTCTGGACTGAGAGAGGGTGCAGGCTGGGTTGAGGGATCCTTCTTCCCCACCAGTGCATGAATGTCATGCACCCAGACTCTAGTGAGTTATAATAAGTTAATTTATTTGTTATTTCCTTAGCTCTGAAATCATGCATTGTTGATTACCTGAGGCCATCAAAGATATGCCCAGCTTCATTTGATCTTATATGCAGCAAAAGCACATTTAAAAACATTTAGGAGCCCTATTCGGTTGGCTCAGTGGATAGAGTGTTGGCCTGTGGTCCAAAGGATCCCGGATTTGATTCCATTCAAGGGCACATACCTCAGTTGCAAGCTCCTCCCGGCCAAAGAAACAATCAATCAGTGTGTTTTTCTCACATTGATGTTTCTCTATGTCTTTCCCTTTTTTCTACTCTCTCTAAAATCAATGGAAAACTATCCTCAGGTGAGGATTAAAAAAGAAACACATTTAGGAACCATTTTATAGGCACCTAATCTTTTAGTATGGGATCACTCAACAGTGGCACCATTTACCTTTTGGTCTGGATAATTTTTTTTTTGTGATTGGGGGGTGTTCTGTGCATGTAGAATGTTGTTCAGAAGTATACCTGGCCTCTACCCACTAGATGCCAGTAGCACCTTCAGAATGGATCCAGTGACTTCTTGGTTCTTGGTTTGATGCTCAACCATTAAGCTACACCCAGCTGGGCCAAATTAGGTAAATTTTTATTGCCCTTAAGCACTTATATTTGAATCACTTGTTCGGTAATAAAAAAGAAAACTTGGAATATTTTGGTTCTGCTTTTCCCCCTAAGTTGTTCATTTCAATTTTATTGGTGAGAGTTGAGGATATGATTACTGACAGACATACAAGGAAACCTAGGTCAAAGTGGCTATGATTTTCCTAAGTTGATTTGCTTCTTCCTGAATTAAGCTGATTTTTTTTCATTCATTGTCTTACCTTACTTTTCAGTTTGAACCACTGTAAAATGTATTTTACCAAATCAAATAGTTACCTAAAGAGGAAACACCCTACCAAAGCTGAAGTATAAAATGCAAAAGAATTAGGCATCCATGTTTCCACTGAGCTGTCATAGAAATCTACTTTTTGCCGAGACCGGTTTGGCTCAGTGGATGGAGCATCGGCTTGCGGACTGAAAGGTCCCAGATTTGATTCTGGTCGGGGGCATGTACCTTGCTTGCGGGCACATCTCCACTGTGGGGTGTGCAGGAGGCAGCTGATCGATGTCTCTCTCTCGTTGATGTTTCTGACTTTTTATCTGTCTCCCTTCCTCTCTGTAAAAACTCAATAAAAATATATATTAAAAAAAAAAGAAATCTATTTTTCATCATCATTTTGACAAACCCTTGATTTTCAGCTGAAGACTGCTTTTTGACTGTGTAAGGTTGATAATGGGGGTTCTGAGCATTAGTCATTTCCTTTTTTCACAGTAGTTGTTTTAAATGTTTTCTTGTTCTGATTTTAGGTCATTCTCATTAATTAGAAAATTATCCAATTATACTGCACTTCTCATTCTTCAAGCATTCAAGATATTTTAAATACAATGACATGTCTGTAGGTAATATTTTAGACCTTATGCAGCACTATCTCATTTAGTCTTCTCAAAAAAACCCTGTGGGATAGATAAGTTTCTTACCATGTCAAAGAGTAAAAATAAAAAGAGACTTAGTAAGTATAAATGATGGGCCCAAAGAATGACTATATATTTGTATGTATTTAATACATATTGGCCACCCATGGTATGCCAGGCAAAAGTTTAGGCCAACTCAATAGAAATAGGATGTAAGCCACATAGGTAATTTAAAGTTTTCTAGTAGCCACATTAAAAAACAGAGAAGCAAGTAAAATTAACTTAAATAATATCTTAAGTTAATTTTATTATCACTTCGACAAGCAACATAAAAATTATTCATGAACTGCATTTTATTCTTTTCTTTCTATGAAGGCTTTGCAATCACCTTTCAATGATTACAGTGCATCCCAGTTTAGAGGATCCACCATTCAGGTGCTCAGTACAGCTCTGTGGGGCTTGTGGTGGCAGTTTTGGCCTGTACATCTCTAGCATCAAGGATGTGGAGATATTCATGACAAGCCATCTGGCAACTTCCAGTGCAAGAGTCAGATGCTAAACAATAATAAGTAAGTAACAGAGGTAAAGCCAAGATCATAAGCACTTATTATTTTTTTGGGGGGGGAGGGTACTTGATGTACTCAGCAGATTTTCAGATTGTGAGCATTAGAGCTGGAGTTGTACAGTGAAAGCCATCTGCTGAGAGGAGGCAGTGAAGACCTAGAGTGAGTGGGAGTGGGTTGGGCTTTGTATTTGATGAGGGAGTTATCAAGTCTGAGACTTCAAGGAGGTGCTGACAGTGAAAACAGAAAAGAATGATCAAGAGGAGAGCATACTGCTGGAGACCACAAAAGGTGGGATGACCTGAGACTGAGGCCTGGAGACTGGGATGTCAGGGCCAGAGAAAAGATAGCCACCATATATGGCATATTCTTGGAGAAGTTGGAAGCCAGCTGTGGTTTCTACCAGTCTCCATCCCCTACCTGCCAAACCACCAGCTCTTGGTGGACAACGTGTTGTTTATAATCTCCATTAAGGACTGCTAATGGTGTGCCTTTGTTTTTATTCAAAGCTTTTGAATGGGTTCTTTCATTATATCCAAAGGGTAAGAGAATATGAGTGGGGGTGGGGGTGGGGCGGAGAAGGGGGATATGGACACATATGTAATTCCTTAACCAATAAAGAAAAAAACACAAAAAATAAATGCATAATTAAAAAAAAAGATATTCATCAGACACCACTATCTGAGAACCAATAAGGACCTGCTATGTCTTTTTGTTTATGCCTTTTAAGATGCTCAGTCCTCCTTTATCATTTGTTTCTCTCAGTGTTTATTTCTCAGCTGTCTTCCTGAAAAGTCCCTCGCATGCCGGGTCTCCTTTTCCTCTGATCACACACACTGTGCAGATCTTGGCAGGTTTGGCTGCTTTAAATTGCTATGCACACTGCTCCCTATAACACCCACTTCTTCTGGTCCCATATCCCTGCTTTATCAGAGGGGGAGCAGAGGCCCCGCATACCCTGTTCTTTAGCATCCTCACCACAGCAGGGAGAGGTGGGGCTCGGCAAACCTTGAGCAGTGAATTCTTCTGCTTGTACTTTCCTCCTTATTCAGATGGTCCTTTCCCCACAGCCTCCATGTCTTTTGTTTGTTGGGGTGTACCCCTCCGACTGAATTCCTTAACATGGGCATAAACTCATACTTGTCTAGTTTCTGGCAAAGCCTAGGCTGGGATAGCACAAAAATGCATGAATAGTTGGGCTATTCCAATGAAAACTAAGGAACTTCTAATGAAAGACTTGGATTGAATGTGAGAGAGAGAGAAGCAAGAGCCCCCCACTAAGCCTCTCTCTTCTCTCCCGATACTGAGCATGCCGTTGACTTTGAACTCACTATTTCAGAACATCCTAAGACATACATTTTAACTGGAACATCCTAAGACATGCATTTTAACAAGGCCTTGTGAAGCCCATGTCTTACCGTTTAGGTAGATATTATCAACATCTAGCAGAGCTTTTTGGGTACTCCTGGCACATACCAAGCCACACATTATGGGTTGCGCTGTTGTGCCAGAGACTGGAGCTGGGCAGACAGCAAGCCACTGGTGCCACAGCTGATGGATCAGGTTGTGGTTCTTGTTTCCTTTAGTGGGAATAGCTGGTTTGGCTTCGCACAGGGTAGGCTTACACGGCAGCTTCTCTTTCAGGCACACCAGGACTACTTCCAAGTCTCAGGAAGGTGCCAGTATTCCTGAAGGGTCTTCATGTTGGTCTTCAACTTGTTCTCACCCTCAGCTAGCAGCCTGCAGTATTTTCAAGGTTACAGAGAAGAGCCATTGCATGACATATGTGTCTGGCTATGAGGAACAGACTTTTCTTTGTAAATGTTCAAGATCCCATCACTCCCAGGTAGACTGGATGTGTGTATGTGTGCTCTGGAAGGGGTCATCTGTGCTTACTGATCACCCGGTTTTCAACTCCATGGACCCCCTTTCTTTTTTTCTTTTTAAAAATTTTTATTGTTTAAAGTATTATAAATAGTAGTACATATGTCTCCTTTTATTTTTCCCTACTGACCTCCCCCTGGCCCTCCCCACCCCCCATTACATGCCCTTACCTGTCCCCTCCCCCCATAATCTCC
>PVJN01012149.1:6647-52162 GCA_004026805.1 Lasiurus borealis | reverse complement strand
TGGACTGTTCGTGTGGTGCTTGTCTCAAGTTCAACAGACATAGTGAAAAGCCTTCAGTGTTCCCCATGCAGATATTTTCCAGATCATGGGAACAGGATGACTTCAGATGAAATCAAAGGTCATTAAATGCACAGCAAACCTCGCAAAAGATTGTTTCAGATAGAATTTAGCTTACCTCTTCAGATTTCCTGCATTAGAAGGTCGCAGAATCAAATCTGATGCCTGGATAATTTAAAAGTTGAGTACTTTATTTCATTAATCATTAATAATGTTTGTGTATTTGCCTTAAGATAAGAATAATCATTTATCATATTCCAGTGGAATAAACTAATTGCAACGGAAACTAAGAAAGAATTTCCTCCCTTCCATCTATGATTCCATTGTTATTAAAAGGTAGCGATTAATTGGACCATGATCTTTCTAGGCCATAGAAAATCTACTCAACTTCAGTCCAATTCTCAACTAAAAATAACATTCTATAGTTCTGTTTTTAATATCATTTCTCAAAATATGCTTCCTCTTTCCTTGTACCAGGTGTTTTTGCAAAAGTAAGACTTTATATTAAGTGCCATATGCTGGTCTGAGTGCTCCCCCCCACCCCCATCCCCACTTTCATTTTGCCTGGATCTTAGTCATCTATTCAAATAACATGATTGAAGACCTACTTGATACCAGAAAATGTATGAAGCAGCTAGGGATAACTAAATTAATGATGTGATTTAAAAAAAAGATTGCATATAGTTTTCCTTTCAATTATGTATGAAGCACATTATTTTATTAATATCTATGAGAAGGTTTACTGTAAAGAAATGAAAGTAACTTTGTTTAACCCAGCATCCCCATGCTTTACTATATTATAAAATTATCCTTCATGTTTAACACCTGTGGAATTCCAGTGTTTGTCAGCACCGTTTGTGAAAAATCTGCTGGGATACTGTATCAGTCTTCATCTATTCTATGAATTTATAAGGATCTTAAGAATGGAGATTAGAGACCTATATACATTGTTCTTTTCTATACAATAAGAGAAAAAAACATTTTGAGATTCTAGTTCTTCACATTATTCTTTATAATATTCCCAGTTTTGTATGGCTTATGTCTGATAATTTGGAAATTTTGTAATTGTTTATTTAAATCCATATGAATGAGGACAGTGTGACTACAATTTTTTTTCACAATAATGACATTATTATAATTGTTTGGGCTCATGTAACCATTTACTTTGACTTCCTGGCTCATGGGCAGACACTCAACCACCAAGGCACACTGGTGAAACGGGCATTGGTAAAACTTCTATTACTCTCTCCGAAAGAGCTAGTTGCTTTGAAGATTGGTAGTCACATGGCTCTCACTTTATAACTTAGCAAGGCCATTCAGTCTCCTGTACTTTTATAGATGTTCCTCTGCCATTAGAATGTAGGTCATGTTTGGGGGAATGAAATGACCTCAGAAACCAAACCCAGACAAGCTGATCTAATAAATGGGCAAATTATTTGAATAGACATGTTTCTAAAGAAAATATGCAAACGGTCAGTAAGCATATATTAAGGCTGGAGGCTCAGTGCACAAAATTCATGTACTGGAAAGGTCCCTAGTAGCTGTCAACCGAGTACTTCCTCCCTGGTCGTATCTCCAGATGAACTAGTCAAAGAGATAATTTGCATTCTATGCTTTTATTACATAGGATTTTCAACATACTAATTATTAAGAAAGTATAAATCAAAACTATAATGAGATACCACTAAAATGACTATTATAAAAAATACAGATGATAAAAAGTGCTGGAGAAACTGTGAAGAAATTGGATCTTGGTGCATTGCATGCGGAAATATAAAATAATGCAAAATGTAAATGGTACAAAATATAAAATGAAAAACAAGAATTTTCCTCAGAAAATTCAACATGGAATTACAATGTTATTCAGTGATCCCATTTCTGGGTGTATGTCCAAAATAAATGAAAGCAAGAACATAAATTTGTATACTTTTCCTCACTGAGCATTATTCTTGATAGCCAAAATGTGGAAGCAACCCAAACATCTGTTATTGGGGGAATGCACAAACAAAATGTAACAGGTACATGTAATGGAATATTGCTCAGATTTTAAAAGGAAGGAGATTCTGATACATATTACAAGCATAAATGAACCTTGAAGACCTCATTATAAGTGAAATAAGCCCTCACAAGAGGACAAATATAGCATGATTCCACTTACAGGCATGAACAAATTTCTGTTGGTGAATATTACACAGTAGTGTGAATGTACTTATTATTGCTCCTGACTATACACTTAAAGTAGCTAAGATTATACATTTTGTTCTGTATTTTTTGCTACAAAAAGGTGAATAAACACATGAATGATAAAATAAGTGCAGGCATTATGCTGCCTATTTTGCTTTTAAGAAACATGAAATTGAGCTAAAAAATGAAGGGAAGAAATACTCTAACATAATTTTGTTAACAGGTAGCAGGGAACAGAGTGGTATGAAATAAACTCTCAAAGAATTTATTAAGGGATGATGGATAATCTAAAAGTAATGGAAATCATGTAAATAATTATAATAAATAAAAACAGTACTTTTTAATATTTCTTTATTTTTAAAGTATTACATATGTTCCATTTTTTCCTCATTGACCCCCTCCTATCTGCCTCTGCCCCCTGCCCAGGCCTTCACTGCCCCATTGTCTGTGTCCATGGGATACACACACACACACACACACGCACACACACACCACACACATACAAGGTCCTCGGTTGATTACCTCCCACCTACACACCCTCCCCTGCCTTCTCTCCAAGATTTCATGCTCTGTTCTACACTTCCATGTCTCTGGGTATACTTCATTCATCAATTTATTTTGTTACCTAGCTTCCACATGTGAGGGAGATCATGTGATACTTGCCTTTCTCTGACTGACTTGTTTCACTTAGCATGATCCTCTCCAGGTGCCTCCATGCTGTGTCAAAGGGACTTTTGCTGCTGTATAGTATTCCACGGTATAAATGTACCAGAGATTTTTTTTTTTTATCCATTCATCTACTGATGGGCAAGTTGGGCTATTTCCAGATCTTAGCTATTGTAAATTGTGTGTTATCAACATACAGGTACAGGCATTCTTTCTTATTGTTATTTCAGGTTCCTTAGGATATATTCCTAGAAGTGAGATCATTGGGTCAATTGGCAGTTCCATATTCAAATTTTTTAGGAAACTCCATACTGTTTTCCATAATGGCTGCACCAGTCTGCACTCCCACCAGCAGTGTACTAGGGTTCATTTTCTCTACATCCTCGCCAGCACCTGTCATTTGTTGATGGTAGCTATTCTGACAGGTTTGAAGCAATACCTCATTGTCATTTTAATTTTAATCTCTCTGATATTCAGTTTCTTTGAGCATTTAGATATAGCATAAAAATCACATTTAGATACTTTTCTCAAAGAAAACTTTGAATCTTAAATCGACATTTTTATTTGGAATTCCCAATCCCCAGTTAAGTAATTTTGTTAGTTTTATCAAAATATTGAAGAAATGCCTCTATCACTGGGCGATTCAAAATATTTGACTGAGTGCTTAGCCATGCACCATGTAAACTCAACTCTCTTTCTCCAGTATTAGTAGTCCACATACTTAAAAATTACCTTTGTCCAATTCTTCTGACTTATAAATCTTTAAATAAATTAATAAATTGGGAAACTGAAGCTAAGAGACTGTGGTAACTAAATTAACACTGGTCAGAAGATGGCAAATGTTAACATTTTAATCTTGTTTTCCTGATTTCTAAGGTAGTTTTTCTTCCACCTCAGCAGTCTGAGGCTCTCATGAAGCCATTGTTTTTGGCTGTAGAAATGTCATATTACGTGACCACGTAAGTGTTTATCTTGCAGTTTCTGTGTTTCAAAATACATATTGAAGGAGTTTAAATACATTAACGAACATCACTTCGGGGAGTGAGCCTGTGTCTGAACTGCTTGCTTTTAATATAGTTAATGTAGCTGGATGACAGGTGAATTGGAACATTTTTAATGTTAAAAGCAAATAAATTTTATAAGCTTCCATATCGCAAAACAAAGAATGCTGCCAACGCATGGTCTTTGTTCCTGTGAGGAGATTCCACAATGAGCCTATTCCTTTACCAACAACGAATCATTCAGTTCAGAGCAACTGTGCACAAGAAACCAAAGAGCATTTAGTACTGACTTAGTATTGAGAACATTGTCATTTTTTTATGATGAAGTTGAGATCACAGTATCTGAACTACAATCACAGTCTTTTGCAAAATGGAAATTTCAAGGGAATCATGAAGGCTGGCACGGATGTCTCTCAGGAGATGCACTTACTGGTGTCAGATGCCAGTTCTGAATAATTCCACCCGTTTTCTTCAGCTTTTATCGTCACATTGCTCTGGTCTGAATTTTCTCTTTGTTTAGGTTTCACTCAATATTTTCAGTCTGATCAGTAGACTGTAAACTAATTGGCTGGTCAGCTTGGAATAGAGAATAATATCTGGGTCACCATAAACATTGGTCTCATGTTTTCTTTGAAAAGATAAGTGACTTTCTTTCTTCCTGAGCAATACGTGGGCTAACGTCACAAGATCAATGGAGCATTTCCAAAGAGAGGAGCCAGCGGTGTGCTGGTAAACAGCAAGAATTCCAAGACCCAAAAGACAGATTGTGATTAGCGCTATCAGTTTTCTAGATGTAAATACTTCCACGTAGGTAGATTTCAAACAACCACAGGTTTCCGACCAGATCATAAAACTCCTGAACACTTAATAATTGGCAGGTTGATACATACTAACTCCATCACTCTAGTACTCCCCTGGAAAAAGTGCTGATAGTAAAGGTACCCCAAAATCTAGAAAAGTAAGATGTAAAAACACTTGTCTATAATAAAGAGATTCAGACGTATGCCCATTGATCTTCTCTACTCAAATTCTGATATTCTTAGAATTCAAACATCTTTTATAAAATATATTTTATTGATTTTTTACAGAGAGGAAGGGAGAGGGATAGAGAGTTGGAAACATCAATGGGAGAGAGACATCGACCAGCTGCCCCCTATAAAGCCCCCACTGGGGATGTGCCTGCAACCAAGGTACATGCCCTTGACTAGAATAGAATCTGGGATCCTTCAGTAGGCAGGCCAATGCTCTAACCACTGAGCAAAACCAGTCAGGGCCAACCATCTTTTTAATTTAGTTCTGTCTTCCTTATTGTTAGAGAGCATAATCTCTGGGAAATAGCCAGATTTAGAAATAGTACACTTATGTTCTTCTTTTATCGCTTTTCTCTTCACTTTTTTTCTTTAATGATTACTGCCTAGATGCATACTTTCCAAAGCCCGGAATGTACAAGAAGTAATCACATTTATTGAGTGCTTATCATGTCCAAGGACTTGTGATATGAGATGCACATATGTTATCCTGTTCAATTCTCACAATCATCTCATAAGGTAAGTACTTGCCTCCTCCCTATTTTCCAAGTAGTCTCCAGACTCAGTTGCTTAAAAAGATGAAGATTCTAATTGAATCATACTTTCAGGACCACACAATTTAACCCATAAATTCTGCTTTTTTATGGCAATGTGCCATAAATAGTAAAAGTACCTTCCTGACTTGTGATTTCTAGTCCATAATGTGCTTCTACATGCTGTATTTTCACAGAAACCCATTGAGGCAAGATGGTGAAGATATGGTATCCTTTTTGCAGATGAGTACGTTGAGCTGAGAAACTAGACCATCCCACATTTACAAATGGTGCTTCTAATCTCCTCAAGAAAAATGAACAAAATGTCTAACAAATATCACAGATCCCAAGACTTGGAAGGAAATGCAGAAATCATCTAGTCCAAAGGTCTTATTTCACAGAAAAGTTCTTTGTATTTTTGCAGACAACATCTAAGGCTCTATACTTCACTTCTACATAATTTATGTATTTGAACCCAATATCATCTTATCTTGTTAGTGCTTTCATAAAATTATATAGCAAACATGTCAGAATCTTAAGGCTGTTATCCTGAGAGTCGCATATATAGAAATGGGAAAATGTTGGCATGGCAAAATATAAGTGGGGCTGATAATTATTATTCTTTATTGGCAGATGTGGTAATAATTCACATTTTATTTTGCTCTTAAATCTTTTACATTAAGGTTTAGCATTTGATAGCAAAATGAATGCATTTGAGGAGTATCCGATTAACCTTTGTGGGCACTTTTTATGAAGAACTCTGAAAAGCCTATGTTTGCAATTTTTGTCAGTGTCAAGACATTGAAAAATTAATAAATGACAATTTGGACTACAAACTCATTGAGCTAACATAAGAGAGACATCAAATTGTCAATTGGCTTCCAGAATCAAAATGTTCTCAACTGACCAGTGGCCTCATAAGTATCACTGATTGCTGAAATTTAAAATTTGATTAGAGTTTAATTCAAATGTTTTTTTCAAAAAAAGAAAAAGAAAGAACCATTCAGGCTTGAGGTTATCTATACAGACACAATGGATTTTAACATTTTAATTTTATTTGTTTTTAAAAGTCAATTATTTTTTTTTTTTTGTAAATTTGCCTGTATTCTTCTTTGCTGCCTTTGGAGTCATCTCTTTATATTTGTGGGAAGATAATTTTTCCAAGAATGAAATATGAACATCTCCTCTCTCTCTCCTGGGATGAAACAGGAAAGCAAAGTTATTTCCAAAGAGCCTCCTTTTTCTTGTAGAACAAGAATGTATATTGCTAATGGCTTTGTGTTGTTATGAGCAAACAGGCTCTTCATGATATGTCATTTATATTGGTATGAATGAAGAAGAAGAAGAAGCAGGAGGAGGAGGAAGAGAAGCAGGAAGAGAAAGAAGAGGAGTGGGAGAGAGGCAAAGGAGAGGGGGAAAAAGGAAAAATAGTTCAGTAGAGAGGAATAAAGGGATGTGAACATATAGTGAATGAGACTAAGGAGGCAAGAAAAGAATAAGGGCATTGAGCTGGGTGAACTCTCCAGGTGTACTAACGTTTGGAAAGTCTCTGGGTTTGAGTTTATTGAAGAACCACTGTAAAAAAAATGAGACATTAGAATGTCCAGGGTACCTGGATTTTTAGGTAAATAACAGTGGTCCTGCTTATGCCATCACATCCAGCCAACAAGATGCCAGCAAATCTGCTCACCTACCTGGTGATTCTGCAGCCCTCTCCCTGCAGTGTCTTCCAACCCAAGATAATTAATGAGACCAGAGGGAAAACCTGGGGACCCCGCAATGGGATGGAGTGCGTGCCTGTAAGTGGGGGTGACGATGAGAGCTCCAGAGCCCTCTCAACTGGGACAGTGCAGAGGGAGCACTTCTGCTTCCTAGCTAAGAATGCGGATTCTCCATTGGAAACAAATATGAATTGTTTTCGTTCCTGATCCTGGAAACAGAGGCAGTGTGTTTGGTTGAAACTAAAATCACACAGCTGTCATAATCAGCATCTCCTCCTCCCCTTAGTGTTTAGGACTGCAGAAGACACTAGAAGGCTATGGAGAGATAAGGGAGGAGAGAGCAGAATAAGTCACAGATTTGCCTAAAGAAATGTCATTGCATGGCTGGCAGCATTATGACCTGGAGGATTTCTGGAGAGCCACGGTGCCCTCTTCCAGCAGAAAATGTCGGGGATCCAGCTGACAGGGAGCTGAGAGCTCCCCAGAGGCAGTTTCGAAGACAGGTACGGATAACCTTTCAAAACTGACTTATTTGCTGATTGCTGATTGCTAGATCAGATAAGAACTTCTTGCAAACTTTCCTCATATTCTTTAAAATCAATTTAAATGTAAATTTCATCTATTATAATTTCTAAAATTCATTTTATTTTTGAGATGAATTTTTCCTTTTGCTAATTACCTCTCTTATCTCCCTTGGGGTGTATTTTGTCTTCCTTTGTAAAATACAATTATTTTTTTTATAATTTTAATATATATTTTCTAAACCTAATCTTTAGATACAAGAAAGCTAATTTCCTTCCTATTTGAAATTTGGAGATTTCAAAATACAGACCTAAAACATATAATTTTCCTAGAGGAATGTGTTATGTAAGTTTCTTTATTAATCAAAAGTAATCACCCGTACTGTGGGCACTGCATATTATTGTGTAACGTTGTTTGTCTTTAGAGAACTAAGGTTTTATTGAGGGAGTGGCTGTATTTTAGTGTTCTAATACTGAGAACATAAAACATAAACCATCATCATAAACTTAAGGAAGAGGATGTGCAGTATCAACTGCAGAGCACATCTTTTATACATATCTTACTCTTGACATGATCAAAGGAAAATTGCTATCATATGCTTCTTTTTTCCTCTCCCCACCCCTTCTGTAAGCACCGACTATAATTTTCAACTGTACATGGGACAACATATGCATAACTTCAAAAGGCACATCGATCGGGTAATTAAATTAAGTGGGATGTTTGACATCATGTACAAACCTCCTTCCTTGACTGACAGAATATTCTGTTTTCAGCTCATTGTTATGGAGCCTTGAGAGAAATTGGAAACTTAGAATTTTTTCAGAGATTTTTGGAAAAGATATAAAGGTCAGATGTTACCTTGTTAATTGTGCTTAATAACACCAACAATGATGATGTGTTCCATGTAGTGAGCATTTCTATTTGTCTTAACTCATATTAATAATTTACTTGTAAAGAAATTGGGCTTAGTAAGTAAAGAAAATGGGAATAAAAAACCACATAGGCAATGATATCTTTTTGTAACAAAATGAAAACAAAACGAAAAAAAAAAAAACACAAAAAAACTTCTTTAAAAAGAATTAAATAAGCATCCAGCCAAGTCTGCAAATCTGCAAATGTTCAAGTCCCCCACTCAAACTGTAGCGAAAGGAGAAAAAGGAAGGAAAGTATAAGCAGAAATTAGATTGGTATTTTGATCCTTTTGTGAGTAGAGAGACCAGGGCAGGAGAATGTTTTCAGAGACAAAGGGTATGGCATAAACTGTTGATAGGAGCAGGAACTTCCTGGAGCAGGACTGAGTGAAAATAAGGTGCCACAGATGGAAGGAATGGGCATGGTCGTTGCCAGGCTTATGTAGGGCAGTATCTTCAAAAGGATAAACTGGAAGCCATGATGGTGGTGCCTTCAGCATGTGAAAAACACCAGGTAAGCCAGAAAGAGGCACAGACAGATACTGGTATAAAGGTATCTTCAGGTGGCACTCTTGACAGGAGGCCTATAGGCAGGGCCATGCACATCCTCAAATAGGAGAATGGGCTGGGAACATGGAAATAACATGTGTAGACAAAAATGTAATTGGAGGCATGCAGAGAGGTAAACATGGTCCTCCTTCAAAGACAAGGGGCCTCCCCTCCTTTGAGCTGCAGTTTAAACAGTTCTAATGGGAACCGAGGCAGAGAAATACCATCTTCATATATTTTCGTGTGTCTCTGTGATAATACAGATTGGTGACCTAGGAAGAGTTCTTATATTAGAATTGGTAGAGTGTTCATTTATAGGGTGTTGTGACTTTTGCATTCTACTCTTTGAACAGATATTTATTGAGAAACCATTGTGTGTGATACGTTAATTTAGATCTTGGAGGTAAAGGTAAATAAAACAGATAGGGTCTTCCTACTCTCATAAAGCTTACATTTTAGTGAAAGGTGATAGACAATATGCAAATGAATGTGCAAAGTATTGTGCAAAGAATTATAATTGGCTGCTGTAGCATTAAAGAACTTTCACTTCCCAAGAGTAGACTTAAAAGTGATGATACTAGTGACTAGGTGATTAAGAGGAAATAGCATTCCAGGCAGACAATGCAAGCCCAAGGTTCTAAAGTAAAAGTTGGCTTGATTTCTTAAAAAAATCTAAAATAAAGGCAGTGTGTTAAAGCATAATAAACAAAGCAAACAGTGGTAGGGCATGAAGTCTGAGTGAGACACAGGCTTTGTGAGATGAGATAAGAATCTGGAGCTTTATTTGAAATGCAGTTGTGATATGAATGTTTGTATTTTCTCAAAATTTATAAATTAAAATCTAACCCAAATGAGATGTTATTTGGAGTTGGAGCCCTCATCAATGGAATTGGTTCCCTTATAAGAAGAAGTTGCATAGCTAGCTAATTCTCTTCCCACCAAGTGGGGACTTAACAGGACAACCTTCTGCAATCAAGAAGCAAACCTTATTACAATAATTGACCAACACATTGATTTTGGACTTCCCAATCTCTAGAACTGTGAACAACAAATTTCTGTTGATTAGCTATGCACTTTATGATATGTTGTTATAGCAGACTGAGCTAAGTTAGCAGTGGTAAGACACTAGCGAATTTTTAGGTAGGAGACCAAGTGGTTTCTTTTGCTAAAAGTACACTCTGAAAAATGCATACAGAACAAGTTATAAGGAATAAGGTCAAGAATGGAAGTAAGAAAAACTGTTAAGAATCCACTGTAGTCCTCATGGGTGTGGAGGTGGGAGATGGTGGTAATGATGCTCAGAAATGCATGTGAGTTTGAGACAGGAATGAGAAGATTTCATGAGACAGGTTGGATGCTGAGAGTTAGGATAGAGAAAAAAGTTTTTGCTTGTGCAGCTTGGTTAGTGATGGGCACTTTTGAGAAGCAGAGTGTACCATCTAGAGAATATACCTAGAGTGAATGTATCCAGAATAATGTTTTAGTTATATCAAGTATGAAGCACTGTTTTAAAATATAAGGGGGAAAAAACTAAAATAGGCAGTTGGATATTCAGGTCTGAAATATCAGGGAAAGTTTAAATTCAGATATATAAAAACATAGCATTATCATGATAAATGCAGCCTTTATGATCCTTATTGCTGAGACATATCCAGGAACCTGGGAGGGACTCAATAAGCATTTCTTTTTGTTGTGGTTATGGGGGGCCCATTTTTCTTTCTACTACAGATAGTTCTGAATTTGATCTATTTACAAATGTAATAAATTATAAGGATATGTAATTACAACTAAAATGGAATACTGTGTAACGTTTATAGGAGCATCAAAGTAAAACACATTTATTCTGGACATGTCTAAATAGGAGTACTTCTGTGCCCTGAGTCTTGAAGAAAGAGTAGGAGTTTGCAAGGTTGAAGGGGTAGACACAGAAGCCTAAACCTAGGGAACCATAGAAATAACAAGGAGCTATGAGCCTATGCTATGAACAAAGGAAAAGAAAGGTATATATTATAATCCCAACTCCCAATCAAGAGTGTCTTTTGAATTGCTCAGTCTTTGGAGGATACAAACTAATTTAAAATAAGATGTTTTTGAAAGCCTGTTAACTTAGCTTATCTTTGGGGAAATAAGATGTGCATACAGAAAAAAAAAAATATTAGTCAATATGTAATTGAATGCTAAACTTTGTGATATGTACCAGGACTTCAGGGATAAAAAGAAATCACCAGGAAAAAAGATTTATTTAGGAGGATAGCATATGTATCATGAAAGCTGAGTATGTAGAAAAGATAGAATGTGCAAAGTAGTTTGAGCAGAAGGAAAGAAAAATGAGTTAAAGAAGGATTGAGAGCCATCTTAGAGGACAAGAGACCAAGAGTACAAAGCCAGTCTCTTGAAAAATACAAAGAAACTAGAGACCCGGTGCATGAAATTATGCACTCTGGCGTTCCCTCAGCCTGGCCTGTGCCCTTTCACAGGCCAGAAGCCCTTGAGGGATGTCCGAATGACATCTTAGGCGCTTGAGAGATGTCCGACTGACGTCTTAGGTCTGCTCCCCAGTAGAAGCAGGCCTAAGATGACAGTTGGATATACTTAGTGCTGCTGAGGAGGTAGGAGTGTGGGAGAGGCTCTCACCACCTCTGTTGAGCTTCCCAGCCATGAGCCTGGCTTCTGGCTGAACAGCGCTCCCCCCGTGGAAGCACACTGACCAGCAGAGGGCAGCTCCTGCATTGAGCATCTGCCCCCTGGTAGTCAGTGTGTGTCATAGCAACTGGTCATTCTGCCGTCAGGCTGAAACTGGCTTACCAACATCCCCCAAGGGGTTCTGGATTGTGAGAGGCTGCAGGCCTGGCTGTGGGACCCCACCGGTGCATGTTCAGGGATGGAGAGGGATGCAGGAGGTTAGCCAGCCAGGGCGGGACCACTGGAGGGATCCAGGGTGTGTCCAGCATGTCTCACTCAGTCCCGAACAGCTGGACCCTAGCAGCAAGTTCATCTACTGGTTGGAACATCTTCCCCCTGATGGTCAGTGTGCATCATAGTGAGCAGTTGAGTGGTTTTAGCATATCATTAGCATATTATGCTTTGATCGGTTGAACTGCTGACTGTGTGACAGGACACTTAGCATATTAGGTTTTTATTATATAGGATGATTTGTATAAATTAAGATGTGTCTTACTATGGAAGGGTTGAAGAGCACCAGGCAGGAGGCTCATGAAAACCTTTCTCAAATAGGATGGGTCATATTTGCAACCATATAGTCAATGGGCCTGGGCTTCTGCCTGTCACTACTTGAGCCAATTAAGCAGAGACAGGTTTGAATCATATATGAGCACTTATTCCAATTATGCCAGTAATATGGGAGAACAGCAAGTCATCTACAAAAATCTGCTATGCCCTCACCATATGCCAGCTGCTTGTACTGGGTGGAAGGAGGAAGATTATATGGGGAAGTAGGAAAAAAAAACAATAAGAAAGAGTATGCAAAATGTTGAACCTACAGGTAATTCCAGCCAGGGGTTTCCAAAGGCCTGGGGATATACAAAAGGCTGAGGGTTTTTAAAGGGCTGGCACCTCTGGTTTCTGCAACAAGGTTGTTCATCTTTCAACAAGATGGTTAATCTTTCCATTGTAATAGGCAGCACCTAAATGTAGAGGATGGGCCACATTTCCAGGTGAGGTCCCAGGTCCCACATGCAACCCCCAGCCACATTAGAATGTGCTTTCTTTAATCAGAACGAAACCATCACAGTTACCAGAACATGTTTAATATTTCCAATTATTATAGCTGGTCCCCAGTATTCTGTTTCTAACACATTGACACACACATTTCTGTCCTACACTGTGTATGTATCATTGTGTATAAATAAGCAATAATTGAAACAGTGACATAGTTTTGATATACCATCAAATTGTGAATCCTCTGAGAGCAGAATCCATAGCTTATACTTTTTTAGTTTTTCTTCAATTTGGAGACAGGAAGTATAGTAGAAATCCATTATTGAAAAAGAGATTGATACCGAGATTTAGAGGAAGATGAGAGAAATTGCGTTGCTGACCTCTCTAGCATTACATAGAAAGAACACCATGTATGAAACCTGCTAGGGGAGTCATTTAAATCATATTCCAGATCACTGCCCGATCATAATCAGCTTGTCCGTGTGATCTTTATTTAGATATGCAAAGAACTGAGAAAGATGGACTAAGAAGACTTTAGCTTAGTGCAGGCTGATGTTCACCCAACACACACACACACACACACACACACACACACACACACGCACTCCTTGTGACTGTCTCATCTAGAGCATAAATGTAAAGTTTTCAGCCTGTCTACATTACTCGAGTTGATAAGATAATATATACAAATTGCTCTGGAAACTATGGAAGTTGTTGTTTTAATATAGAATATGTTCCTAACATGACATTTGATTTGAAAGGTTTGAAAGGTACCTGTATATATGAGGAGGTTATTGTAAGCAAGCGATACAATTTCAGTGCTCAGGAAATAGGAAGTAGAGCTGTCTCTCTGTTTTTGTCCATATACTCTTTTTGTTGATTTGACAAATATTTCAGCATTGATTACAAAACAGGCAGTGTGCAGGGACATGGCTTTTAATTTCATTCTGCTTTTAGTTATGGATGGAGGCAGTTTACCATCCCTGTGCATTCATTCATTCATGTATTAAAATATATTTATCCTGCCTTTCTAAGCATATTTTTCCCCCAAGAACATACTATGCTCCAGACACTGTATTAGAGTCTGGGAATGCACAATCAAAAGGCTGCCTATCCACTTTTGAGATCACAATATAATGAGAAAATAGCTACGAAAACTCAGAAATATTTATATATCAAATGTTGTGTAACACAAAAATATAGCACAATAAAATAGTTAACAGCAGAAATTTTTGAGAATTTTTAATCAATTACATCTTCTGAGGGAGTCAGAAAAGGCTTCATCCAGAAGATATGAGTGACTATTGATGAAAAGAGACTCTTTTGAGAGACTGGAATGATAAGCAGATTTCAGATCAAAGAATCTATAGTAATAAAAGGATAATATGCTAATTAAAACAGATGTCTTCTGGACATCCATCCAGACATCCTTCTGGACCAAGCTATGGTGATAGGGACCATGGCAGAGGCAATTAGGGGCGATCAGGCTAACATGGGAGGGCAGTTAGGGGCGACCAGGCAGACAAGCAGAGGCAGTTAAGGGCTATCAGGCAGGCAGGTAGACAGGTAAGGGGCAATCAGGCAGGCAGGCAGGGTGGGACAATCAGGCAGGCAGGTGAGTGGTTAGGAGCTAATAGTCTGGATTGTGAGAGGAACATCCTCTGAGGGGTTCTGGATTGGAGAGGGTACAGGCCAGACTGAAAGTACACTCCCCTTGCCCTGTGCATGAATTTTGTATACCCGGGCCTCTAGTAAATATGATAAAAGGCTCAGGTACATGGAGTAATAAAACATATTGGCAATCTCTATGTCTTCGATGTGCTGGGTGGTGAGCATGATTCAAGGTGAAAGAGTCATGGGATGAAGGGCCTTGCAGGAAATTGAACCTTGTGGACTTAAAGAACAGCCACTAAAGCACCTTAATTCACGGGAGAGTGCATTTAAAGGTAATTTGCTGAACAACATGAACAACATGCAAGATAAGACGCTCTGTACATATTAACAAATGACAATTTTTAAAATATTTCTGGAAGGCACAGGTTGCAGTGTGGTACTTAGGACTCCTAGGTTCTTGCCATTGTTTACTTGAATCTCCAGGTGTCAAGTGTGGGTGGAGGGAACAGGTCTAAGATTATTCCTTCTTTTCTCTTTTTCTATTTTGGAGGTTCGGTCCCTCCGGCTCTCTATTCATCACTATTCTGGTGCGTGTGGCTGTGCTATCATTCTTGATGTGGTAACTCAGGCACCAGCAGTGTTGAGTGGGCAGGTCAGGACTCTGTGGAGCCAGAGAACAGTACTTAAAGGAGGAGAAACGAAGGGAAAATAATTACTGTAATATAACATGTCCAGTGAGGGAGCTCGACCTTTAAGAATGCTGTGAGCTGCAGCGAATGCTTCATTTGCTGCATGAAATAGTGAAAAGTTACTTCTCCCCTCAAAGCTCAATATCGTTTTGGAGAGAACCCCACTGAGGAAGAAACTGAGGAATCCATCTGTTTATTAATGCAGGGCGTGCAGCTGTTTGGAAGTCCAGAACTGGATGTCAAGGAGGAGAAAGACAATCTATAATCCTAAGGGGATCAAACATGCATTCAAATGCGCAAGATGGGTTCATACATAAGATGTTAAAACTGCAATGGGAAAGAAGAAATGACAGGCGGTCTATAAACAACAGAGCTAGCGATGATCTTTAAGAATAAGCATAGAGCTCCTAGGACACCCTTGCCCAAGTCAATTTTCTTAAGATCGTAAGGCATTCTTTGATGTGTTCAGGGCACTCATCTCAATTACTGACGAAATTCAAGTTTATTTCTCCCAATATGGGAGCACAGGCCAATATTAGTTTCCGGTTTCTATGATGATCCACTGAACCTACCGCGGCATCAGGGAGATAGTCGGTACTCAATCATAGTTACCATTTAGGGAGGTCTTATTGTATAGCATTCTGGTGATGGTGAACATTTTAACACGCACAGAAGCACCGAGAGTTTTACTATAAGGTGGGTTTGATTCAGTAGTTTTGGGATTCCATGATGCTGGCTACATTTTGAGAAACAAGGAGTTAGACACTTATGGTCGAACATCTGAGGTCTAGAAACTTATGAATTTATCTAATTCACCCAGCAGTTTGGGGAGAGAATCTGGATTCTAACCCAGACCAGGCTGACCCCCTAATTCTCAAGTATGCTATTTGCTTTCTAAACTCCAATCATTCCTCAATGTGGCCCCATAATCCCATCTCCCTACACAAATTGCACCCATCACCCTAGCCCATTTGGCTCAGTGGATAGTGTCAGCTGGCAGACCAAAGGATCCTGGGTTCGATTCCCATAAAGGGCACATACTTAGATCACAATCTCAAGTCTTGGCCCTGGTCAAGGTGCATGCGGGAGGCAACCAATCAATGAGACACATCAATGTTTCTCTCTCTCTGCTTTTCTCCCTCCCTTCCACGCTCTCTAAAAATAAAACAGAAAAATATCCTCGGGTGAGGATTAAGAACAAAAAAAATTGCACCAGTGGTTGGGGCTCCTGAAAATACTGAAACAGAACCTTGTGAACTGGAGGTAGCTGCCTTCAGAGACCGCATGCTTTAGAAGACTTTGATCTCTCTAGACCAGAAGTACATAAACGAAAAGATCCACCAGTGATGAATCTGCCTTTCTGAATACAGCAGAGGTATTTACACTGTGATGCCTTTTTTTTTCCCCCCGGAAATTAGCTGAAGTTATCTTGGCTAGAGGATCCAGAAGTGGGACTGCATCCAGAGAAATGGTGAGACTGGAGTTCAGACATGAGATTGAAGAAATGGCCAGGACTGATCATCTTCAGATAGCTATCTTTTTTCTGGAAGCGAATTATGCTTGGATCGCTAAAAGATTAGTAAAGAACACTGGGAGAAAATATAACAATTTCACTTTATCTGGCTATTTAACTTTAACTCTCTATTCTTCCTGCAGCAGTTGTGTGACCATATGTACGCATGAGTGTGTACCTCATCTTAGAACATGGCTGTGATAATGTACCATATGGCTTTGGCTTCTACTGAGTGGGTTTTACAAGAAAGAATAGACAGGGTTTCGTGTTTTTTTTTTTTCTCCTAGTTGTAAAGACACAAAATTTTAAATTAAAAATAACCTTTCAGCTGATGTCTTGCAAAATTGCTATCCTGTTTTGCTGATACTGTGGCAGAAGTATAATTTGCTGAAGTCTTGGGGATTTGCAAATTGGTTTATCCTCTAAATTTTCATTGACATGGCTTTCAGTCAAGTGCTTAACTAAATCCTCTGGCCAGGAGCGTGTAAGGCAATCAGTGTTTGCATTGAAAACCAGTCAGAGATTAGGGAAGAACTGACTCTCTGCAACACCACCTGAAGAGATCTAAAGAGGAAAATTCTGGATATCTCACAATACTGTTACTTACTACTAAGTGTCTTCAGATACTGAGAGTTTACCTGGACTTCCTTTAAAAGACTACTTCAACCACAGGGGTCAAGGGAAAAGTATACAGAGAGCTCACAACGTGACATATATTCGCGAAACGACTATATACCAACATCTCTTTGATATGGCCTTTAGGAGAGGAAATTTGGGGACATTCTTGCTGAAAATAAACTTACGGATGCAAAACAAAGTGAAACAAAAACCCAAAACAGTATTTGGTTTCCTGATCGGAGGTAAACGTATGTAGCCAGTGTTGAGGTTAGAGTTCATGATGTGGTGAGACAGTCTATAAATCAGAGCGAAGTGAACTTCTTTTTAAGCTGGGCTTTCTCATGGCATGCGTTGCTTATCTATTGAGCTTTGCATCTGGTATGATTAGGCATCTAGTGATAAAGAAGGAAAAAGAATTTGCGCCTCAAACCAAGTTATTTTTAAAACTATGATTGGGACTGTAATTGCTTTTCCGCGGCACCACAGACTTCCTGTCTTAAAGCTGAAAAGCAGTTGAGAGAGCACCCAGATGCTCATACTGAAGGAAACTTAAGAGATAGTCACCAAGATCCACAGTAGCCACTAGTGAGTGTATACATGTCAACCGTCAGCCCATCCAGGGTGACTGAGTGGTAAAGTGTCAGCCTAAGAACCAGGAAGCTATGGTTTGATTCATGCGCAGGGCACATGCCTGCGTTGTGGGCTGGATTTCCAGTGTGGGGTGTGCAGGAGGCAGTCAACGAATGAGTCTCTCTCATCATTGATGTTTATATCTGTCCCTCTTCCTTCATCTCTGAAATTAATAAAAAGTATATTTTAAAAAGCAACCTTTTGTAAAAAGGAGAGAAAGTGGATACTCAAAGAGATACTCATTTTGTAGAAGGAAAAAAAAAAGAGGGGAGCATATAAAATGATGCCATGCTATTGATGGTATTCACATTCCTTCTTAAATTTAGTCACCTGATAAGTATTGATGTTGTGAGAACTGGCCAGGAACCCAGGTTCTAGAAAAATCACCCAATTACTGCAAGGGCTGCTTAAGTTCAGATGCAAGGAAAACACAAAGAAAGGGGTATGGACCAGATATGAAATTATATCCTTGTGCTCCAGACACCGTGCCAGCTTTGACATCCCAGGTGATGGAGCAGTGACAATGGCTAGGTCAACGGGGAAAGCCTACTGCGGACTGGCCCGGCTATGAGGAACAGCCACAGCCCTTAGAGTTTATGGAAATTTGTGATAGAAATAATTGAGTGCTATGAATATTTCAGCAAGTCTAGGAAAATAATGTTTGCATGAGTGAGGGAAGAAGAGCTTTTGTAAGAAAATAAAATATATATATAAATATATATATATGAAAAAATAAGGTAACTATAAAAAATAACCAGTGAAAAGTTATAGAAAAGGAAGAAGACTCCTCATGACTTAAGAAGGCTGAATGAAATTCTTCAGCAAGGTCAGACTACTCGAACAAAAGGGAAATTTCCTATTAGCATTTCCTCTTCCAATATCCTAGCTCCTCTCTGGTTTTCTGAGAAAGCGAATAAAGAAATGAATACAGAATACAAAGAGAAAGGAACAAAAAATGAAATCTCTTCCCACCAAAGGAAGCACAGTCTCCTTTCTTTAGGATGAACTCCCTTCATCATTTCATATATGTGTTCTGTCTTCAGCAGGGGGTTCACATTCCAAGATCCAATGGCTCATATAAACCTGTGGCTCTCAGACGGCATCCTTGGGTAAGCAGCATCAGCATTGCCAGGGAGCTTGTAAAAAAAACCTGCAATCAGTCCTGTTCCAACTAAATGAATCAGAAATTCTAGGGTGGAGCTGGGCAGTCTGTTTTATAAAGCCTTCCAGGTGACTGTGGTGCCTTCTTAAATTCTCAGAACCGTTGTCATAAACATTCAGATCCCTGAAGTTTTTATAACTTGTTCTTATTCAACTTACCTCAGCAGAGAAGTACTCCATTTAATTATTTGTTGAAAGTAGGTCTTTTGTAAACAGGAATGTAGATAAAACCCCATGTTCTGAAACTGATGGTAATGCGTTGTTTCTTCATAAAAAATAAGCGTAGCATTGAATAGGTACAGATGATGTGTACTGTGAATTACATAACCATTAGGCTAGTTTTTTATTTATTCTTCATAAAGATTTGAAAATGTTTGGCTGGATTGTGCCTTGATTTTTAGCTAGACATTGGTCACTAAACACTTTTGTTATCTAGAAAATATTTTTCAATAAAAATAAATGTAATTAAATAAAAAAATATAGTAAGAGCTAGTCCCTAAAATTTCAATTTATTTATAAAGTATCAGCCCATCATGTTTCTCTTTATAAATATAATTCGCCTGGCTCCAATGATACACTGTTACAAACTTAAGAAATGTCATAAAGTATCAAAAACTAAAATTTTGATATGAAAATATTCCACAAAATTAATGATTTTTGCTCTCTTTATTTCATCAGTTTTTCTCTGTATGTTTCATTCTATCTATTGGAGATGGATATGCATGGTATATATTACATATTTATCTATATTTTGTAATATTAGTAAACACTAAGCAGGTATGAAATTACATTTAACTGAATTTTTATATAAATCTGAGACAAACAAAAATATATCAAATGGACTAAAAGATTCTCTAAGCTAATATGTATCGAATACAATCTCCAACATCAGCTCTGATTTTTAAAGTGCATAGGTTGTAATAATGACTTTTCCTCTCCTTTTCCAGCTTCCAGCTGCTTCCATGAGCTTTTATGTGAAAACCAGGCCTGAAGACATTGTATGAAAGAGAGCCTTCAGTGTGACTTCAATACCTCCGGCAGTCAGTACATTCAGGTAATGTCAATAAATTATCTTCTGCTATAAACATTTCTATGCCGTTTAGCACACCTAACAGGTCAAATCGGTTTGAATTTACATTGATTCCGTTTCTTTTACATTCAATCAACACAACCATCTATTGATGTCAAAACTACGTAGTCAGGGTCCCATGTTGGATGTATCTATAGCCATGTATCCATTCATCTGGGATTGCAGCAAAAGGGAAGTTTTATTTAAAGAAATACATAGATATGTTGCTCTGTGCGTGTGTCAAGTGTAGACACATACACAAAATACATACTCATATCTAGCTATATCTATATGATTTTTAAAAATTAAATTACCGTTGCTTTTCAAGAGCTTCTGAAGGACTTTTCTGTTCACAGCCAAAGCAGATGGGTTTCATTAAACTGCCCAGATAATTCTTTTTCTCTAATCATCCGCCTGGCCCAATCTGAGGGGAAAAGGGCAGACATATGAGGAGTCTATTCTTCTCCAGCCCTCTGCAAGGCATCTGCTAAGACCTCATTCATCACCGCGAGAGCTGTGAATGGATAGCTGGGCAATACCCCGAGGTCTCATCGGGAGCGGTGGTGTAACGCCTAAGCTCTTTCTTGGTAAAGCAAAAGCAATGTGTACTTTTGTCAAACTGTCAGCAAACACTTCCCTCTTGATACAGTTTGCTCAACCCAACCTTCTGCAATGTCAACTGACCACAAATGTTTCATTTTGAAGCAAACCCCCCAACCTTTGCCTTGATGTGGTTCTGCAAATGAGTACTTTTACCTCCTGCGGTGGATGAAAAAGTGTGTGGGATTTGTTTGCCTTCGGAGGGATCCAAAGGAGGGAGGAAGCAAAATGGCTTTCAAATTTGACCATCAAATATAAGGATGAGACGAGGTGGGCTAGGTAGCTATTTCATAAAATGAGCACAAAATATCACCTTCGTCAACCATATCCAAAATGATAGAAGATCATTCAATCATTTATAATACAAAACTACTGCTCTCCTGGCAGCCTTGGGGGGTCATGGGTGATTATAGTAAAAGCACCAGACAGAGCCCCTCCCTCCCACCCAACACCTTAGCTGGCGACTGAATGGTGATGTACTGTTAAGTACTGCATGGCCCACACCGACTTTAAATCATGAATGCCAACACTTTTCAATCAAATGAACTTAAGTCTAAAATCACCATCTCCTTCTTAATTACAGTGTGAAATGTCTCAATCACGGTGCTTTTAAAGGTGGCGAGAGACTTATGAAAGACAGATCATGACATTCGTTATGCGGGGTGTGAAGTGGTCCATTAAGCCATGGAAACTTCTTCCTTGTAACAATATTTATCTTGACTCTCAGAATTCCTAGTTGTCTAAAGGCCAACACGTTTGATAGATCAACATGATATTTGTTAGAAATGCAACCTTTCCTTAGTTTTCCTGGAGTGTCTTTAATATCATGGTAGCTTCTAATTTGCTTTATTTCTTTAGTAAACTACTTCTCCATCTCTAAATTGTTACATAATTATTAAGTAGCACAGAAGACATGTTTCATTGATGGGGAATTTAGTTCACCTATCTTATGTCAGTAGGAGTTTTGATACCTCCAAGGGTGAGTTTTTATGCACAAATATTTTGATTTAAGCAGTCAATATTAAAGTTATTAATATGACCTGTCCTAAAATTTCAGGTATTTTGCTTCTGTTTTGTTTTTAATCTCTATTAATAACTATAGCAAATGATAATCACTTTTAAAAACCTTAATAAATATTTGTCTCCATTTATAAACTTATTTAAATATGCTACTTCAACAGTTTAAATTGTATTTATAGGATGATTCTATTTTATTTTCTAAAATATGTTTTTTATTGATTTCAGAGAGGAAGGGAGAGGGAGAGACAGAAACATCAATAATGAGAGAGAATCACTGATTGGCTGCCTCCTGCCTGCCCCCCATTGGGGATTGAGCTTGCAATCTAGGCTTGAACCTTGTCCGGCAAACTAACCATGATCTCCTGGTTCATAGGTTGATGCTCAAATACCAACCACTGAGCCACTCTGGCAGGACTGATTATATTTCTTTTAAAAAATACTTAAATTATTCAAATTGGCAATAATAAGTCACCCCAAGTACTCGACTGAATCTTAGAAATTAAATAAATAAGAAATTTAAATATAAGGTATTTTCTTAAATCATTTGTTAGTGTGTATAAATTTTAACATACCTTGATATAAAAATGCAAGCCTCTATTTTTACTCAACATATTTAAAAAATGGAATTACAATTCTGACTCTGAATGACAAAATTCTCCATCTGCCAAATACATACAGTGTATTCTGAAATCAAAATATTAATAGTTCAGGTTAACTTCTTTTAAATATTGTTCTACTTAATTTTAATCTTCTTAAGGTTAATAATGTAACTCAGTTAGAAATTATAATCTATCCTAAAACCCTTGGCTTTTCCTATTCTGATGGTTTGATTGAATAATGACCAGGAGCATAAATTGTGATTCCAAATGGTAAAACCTAACTCTTTCTAAAAAAAAATAGTCTGCAATGGGGGCTTTCTCACTTAAGGGAGTGGCCAGGACAGAAATATCTATGTCAATCATTTACACTTCTGATGCAAGTCTGCACGTATGACCAATATGCTGCATCATGTAATGAGATTCTGCATTATTTGTCTTTGTATTTTTTGAAGTGTATTCTCATCTAGGTAGAGTAAGTAATTGGACTGGCCTCTTTGTAAGTCTTTAATAATCAAATGAAATATGACTGAATTTTCATTTTGCTACATGTCCGATGTCATTTATCCCGAAATGATGAGAAATCTTAAAGTGTGGTAGTCATCTACCACCTGTGGGAGCAAAGTTTCACATGAGTCTGTTTGGAGGGCTAATCAGTTTCCTTCCCTTTAATTTAACTCTTTGGAGCTCCTCTCCTCTCTCACAAGAAGCCCCGGTGGCAGGATGTCACATCCAAGCCTTTTATCAGCTCACACCCTCTTATTCGTTATTATTTCTCAAGGCTGATTCTCTGGTTTTTGATAAATGGCTTTTCTTGCTGACCATCCCCACACAATAAAGTGAATTCTCTGTGTAGAATCAGTGAAATCCTGCTTATGCCTTGAGGCCAAAATCAGATCCCTCCATATCCATGAGATGTCCTCCTATTATTTCCCTCCTCCCTCCATATCCATGAGATATTCCCCCGTTAATTCACTCAGATGGAACCACAGGTGTCATGGCTCTAGACACGATAGCAATGGTCTCTGAGTGATGCTGGTCCGAAACACTGTCACCTCTCTTCCTGCTGATGAAGGGAATTGGGAATAGAGAAGATGGAGTTCTAAATATTTTTCCCTGCTTCAAGCAGAGAGGAAACCCTTTGCATTTTTTTTCCTTGTTCATATGCAGCATACACCTATATAGGAATACCACAGCTTTCCCGACTGCAGTGGCTCAGTGGTTGAGCATGGACCTATGAACCAGGAGGTCATGGTTCAATTCCTGTCAGGATTCACACCCAGTTGAGGGCTCAGTCCCCAGTAGGGGGCATACAGGAGGCAGCCAATCAATGATTCTCTCTCAGTATTGATGTTTCTATCTCTCTCTTCCTTTCTTAAGTGAATCAAAATGTATTTCTTTAACAAAGAATATCACCACTTTTAAAAATTAAAAATGGAACTCAAAAGAAAACAGATACCTCCTCTTCCTGTTGTATTATAATATCAAGGAAGTAATCATTACCTGAGTTTATTTGATTTCCTGCAACACCACTTTGTCAATCATTTGGTGAAGGAATACATAAAATGCTATTGTGTGGGCTGACATTATGCTAGGTAGAAGAAAAAGTAAAGTATTTATAATAATAAAAGGGTAATATGCTGATTAGGCAGGACATCCTCTGGACAACGTTCTGGATGAAGCCAGGGCTGTGAGGGAAGCCCCAGTCCCGGGTGCCAGAGGCTGGTGCTGGCAGCCAGGGGAGGGAAGGCCTACTCTTACATGAATTTCTTGCACTGGCCTCTAGTTGTGGTATAACGGAAAGAAAATCAAGCTGAAAGTTAGGAAAACGAGTTCAAGACTACAGTTAGCTTGCTATTCTAGTACAGTGGTACCTTGAGATATGAGTGCCCTAACATACAAGATTTTTGAGATACGAGCCGTTGAGCAAGTGATTTTTGCTTTGAAATACGAGCAACATTTGAGATAGGAGTAATCGTATGGATCGGCTGGCTGCACACGACCCACCAGTTTACCGCGACTTGAGTGTCTCATAGTTTCCCACGCCTCAAGGTTATGGAATGAATTAAACTCGGATCTCAAGGTACCACTGTACAGGAATGAGATAACTTCCTTAATTGTTAGGTTCCAATTTAATTAAATAATAATTATTATAAACCCAAAGTCAAGTACCGCTGCAGGAAGGTAGATAATTATTATAGTTAAGAACTTGGGCTTTGAAGCTAGATTACCCAAGTTCAAATCCTGTCTATGATTTATACTTTTGAACTTGGACAATTGCTTGACCTTCCTAAGCTTCAGTATTTCTATCGGTAAAATGGAAATACTATTTTCAGTTGTTTTTGGATGAATTAATTCATATATAGTGTGCAAGAATATCAGCAGAATTACACCAGGAAGTACTCAGAAAGACATAAAGCTCTCGGGAGGGAAGATACACCTCAAGTTATCTCAATGTTTATAATTTCTAGCACTAAGGAAAACTTAGTGGAGACTTTTTAAATATGTAGCATTTCAGAATTCCCACAAAAGTACCATACTTATCACAGATACTGTAAAGTTTTTGCAATTAAATAAGATATGGCCCAAATCCTGATTATTATCAATATTAACAAACACTATTGTAGCAGCACCGTTTCTAGCCACTTATCCAGAAATGATCCATACCTATTTGTATTGCTGGCCCATCTTATAGTAGGACATGACTTATTTATTCATTGTCATTTTTCTCTTGAGTAAAACCAGTACTTTAGTAGGGAAAAACCTGCCCTGGTTATCCTGGGATTTACACAGTTTTAGCACTAAAAGTCTCATATCCATAAAACCCTCAGTCCTGGGCAAACCAACACAGATGATCACCTTAGGGCCTCTTTGTTTTTTCTCTAAAATGTATAGCATAGTTTCTTACATGAGCATAGGGTTAAATTAACATCTCCTGAAATATAATAAATCCAGTTTGTTGCTGTCAAAATCCATCCATCAGTTCAGTGTCTCCCCGGCATGGTCTTTAACTGCGCAGCCCAGGAAAATGGCGTGGCTTATGTGATTGAAAAATTACCAGGTAAATTGATGCAGGTCCAGGAAAGTTAAGGAAGATTAAAATGAGAAAGTAAATGCGATAGCGCAATAAAAGTAAACCACCCAGAAAATTTCAATATACAGTGATTAAAATTTTTTATTCACCTATTGGAAAGTATGGGAGAGGTGGATATTAACCAGCCGGAGCAGTCAGATATTAAATTAAGTGTCTTCCATTGACATTAGCCTTTATTTTAATAAGATAGTAAATGTATGCTTAATAAATACTAACAGCTTATTAAAATGCAGCCATGGGTCGTTATGGCAGGGCTTTATAAAATATCCTTCTTTTTAAGGATTCAAATGTTTGAACAAATGATGCTGGTTAAAAATCATATGTAATTAAATGAACACTTTAAGTATCTGTACTTTAAAAAATCACGAGGAATGCCCTCTACTAATTATTAGCGCTAATGCGCACTGAAGGAGCCAGCTTGGTTATTCATCTTTTGAAACCCCCGTCAATGACTCCTTGATCTTGGCTGTCCCCTGAGAGCTATCGCAAGCCTGATACATTCAAGCTTTGCACGCTCAGCTTCAGGGGTAGTGAATCAAAGGGGTGGAAGTTCATAAGTCATACTTTCTGCTCCCGTCTCTGTTAGAAATATCAACAGGGCGTGCTTTCTAAAAGAGTTTTAAGTGCTTCCAACCCCTGTTGGAAACAGGAAGGGCAGAGGTAAAAACACAAAATAAAAATAAAAAAAAAGGAAAGGAAACAAAATTGAACTTCAAAAAAAAAAAAGAGAGAGAGAGAAGAAAGAAGGAAAGAAAAGTGCTTGCTTTGCATGTGGGCTAAGGTTAGGATTTTTTTTTATTTTCTTTCTGCTTACGAATTCATCCACCCCATGATCCCTGTGAAGAAGGAAAAGTCAAACAGCCCAGTCTCAGTGCACCTCTGGACTCTGGGTGACTTTTCCAAGCTCAGAGCTCCCACTGACTTCAAAGCGGGGAAAGGCCCTGGAAGGAATCCACAGGGGGGCTGCTGGGGGAGAGGGCCAGGGACAAAGCTGCAGTGAAGCCATCTGAAGGGTAGCATTGTTTCTTTATTAGCATCTGATGGGTTCAATTAAGTCCTATCTTCGATATTACATCACAGTTTTTTTTTTCTTCTTGTAGGTGAAATGGAGATGTCTGTAGGTTTTCATAAATCTAAGCTCCCCCCCCACACACAAAAAAAAAAACAACACAAAAAAACAAACAAAAAAAAACAATAATAACTCTGAGTGGCTTTGTGTGTTTAAATGTCAGACCAGGCAGACAGATGTTAGGAATATGGTCTGTTTTCTGCTTTATCTGCCCATGAAATAATAGAAGCTGTCATGGCATCATTCATAATGTTGGGGGTGACTCATTAGATATCATGAGAAGTCTATGAGTTGATCACAACCACTTGACCAACACAATCGGCATGGAGTCTGATTGGGTGAAGAGAGGAGGGCCCAGAAATGGATAAGCAAGACAATGTGAATCGAAGCCAAGAGATGCTAGTAAGTAAAAGCTTGTTCACATGAGCATTTTTTAACTTTTTTGTACCAGCAAAAGTTAAATCATTAGTGCTAATAATTGGTCTTTGTCTCCTATCTCTGAGTACTTTATTCTGGACCAACCCGTTTTGCAAAGACCACATGCACGCATTTTTCCTTAAGTGCTTCATTTGAAGAAATAAATTACTTAAAATGTATATTTTATTTATAGAAAAACCCGTTTTCACGTCCAAATTCCTTTTTTAATTGTCACTGCTCTTAACTTACAGTGTCATGTCCCAGGTCTTACATCGACTGTTTTCGCTTTCTGGCAGTATTTGGGTCATTTCAAAGCCTTGCTGTCAAACACCATTTCACAGTCTAATTTCTAATATTTCCAATAGACTTTCTACATCTCCGTGTGGAATTCTTTCCTTAAACATCACATCCATGTTATCCTTCTTCCAAAAATCTAATAATGAGCTTTGCAACTGTGTGACTAATTTCTTCCAGAACTTGTCAGAACCAAGCGCTCACACCAAATGTTATGGTTCATACACGAGATGCTTTACATTTAGCAAAGTTCTCCATCCTCTCTATCCCCTCAATAGCCGATATTGGGTACCTATTTTCACCACCAAAGTAAAAACCTAGTTGCTATGTCCTGGTCTCTGCTGATAATAACAGAGCTTCCTTGAGACACCTTTATTCTTGATAAAGCATATGAATGAATAATGATTGAGCAACAAACCAGAATAGAATAAGTTTAAAACCATGATGTTCCTTCTGTGTCTTCTACTTTTTTTTTCTGATTACAAAATGCAGGCTCCTATAAAAAAAAGTATATTGTAAGTTCTCACCTCTGGGTCAGCACTGGGAATCAAGGCACATCCATTTGGCCATACCCCTTCATTTATTCTAGTCCATGGTCACTTTAGCCTCCAGCTGTGTACTTGAGAAGTTGCAATAGAGACCATAACATGGTCTGCCAACCCCCAAAATATTTACTATCAGCCTATTGTTCAACGAAGAACAATAATAATTCCTCAGATAAAGTTTCTGTCCTGGTGTCTAGTATCCTTCCCTTTCCCATTAAAATGTGATGGCCAACCCAGAAGAAATGTCAAGATCTCTTTCAGCTTTCTCTTTCTCTTTCATTTAGGAGAGAGATTCTATTTTTTTAAATATATTTTATTGATTTTTTACAGAGAGGAAGGGAGAGAGACAGAAAGTCAGAAACATCAATGAGAGAGAGACATCGATCAGCCACCTCCTGCAGACCCCACTGTGGAGATGTGCCCACAAGCAAGGTACATGCCCCCAGCCAGAATCGAACCTGGGACCTTTCAGTCCACAAGCCGACGCTCTATCAACTGAGCCAAACCGGTCTCGGCAGGAGGGAGGTTCTTAATCTGAACTTCATAAATGAGATTTCTTTTGGGGGCATTGTGTGTGTGTTTTCTGGAGCAGCATATACTCAGTAACTAAGAATATATTTCAGATTCAAATAATTCTTGTCTTTGCGTGCAAGAATAGTTTAGCTTCAGTGCACATTACTAAGGCGTAGAATACTTGATTTTCTCACCTGAAAAACAGATCAATAGTTAAATGAAAATAATTTGTGTGGGTAAAGATAAATTTGACATTGTCTGTTATGTTCATAAGGCACATATCAAATGCTCAACAACAGCACCTAGGTGGAAAACCTGTTGAATACTCAATGCCAGAAAAAGCTCCATTCCCCCTCTTGTTTCTGAATCAAACTGAAGCTAAGAAAAGTTAGGCATCATAATGATACCAAATAAAGCCTCGCTAAGACTTGCTAACTTATTTAAGAATGAAATGCACTGTGCCCATGCTCTCCCAGACAGACAGTAGAATGATGAGCTGCCAGAAAAGGAACTTAATGAAATGCAGCTTGGAAGAGCATGCATTAATGCAAGTTTCTAGCTTATTTCTAACGGTAACCACAAGTAAAACTGAATATTTTTGCAAACATGAACCCATATCAGAGCTTTAAATTATCTTTTTATTTTATTTGCATACGGATATCATACTTTTACTTTGACAGAAAATAGAAGTGAATAATCCATTAGTTTAAAGGCGATTCAAAGGAAATCAAGCAAAGTTTCTAGGAATCTGACTAATTTTCATGAGGATTATGCACTGCATGCAGTTAACAATGAAAGATTTAAAAAAAAATAGTTAACTAAATAATGATTTTTTTTTCAACCCAGAGAATAAAACCAAAACGATAAGTTGAGTTTTTGACAACGTATCCGCCTAGTTAACATCCTGTCCAATCTGAAGTGGTACCAGCGGTGTTGAGAATGACAGTACATATGTTATGACTGTTTGAATTTCAGAGAGCCTTTGGTTAAATTCTGCATAATTGGTTCCTGCTTAAGACAGAGCTTGCAAGCATCCAGGAGGAGACATGGGAGTAGATAAAGAATGAGTGAAAGAAACAGAAAACAGACACTCCCGGTAAGAGGAACCATGTCCACTCTGGGGGGAAGTATTAAGAGGGTCCCACATGGAGCCGGGCTTAGATCTTGGCTGCCTTTCATCTGAGTAACTGACTCAGACAATGGGATCAGATTTAAGTGGTTACATTTGCAGACGCTGATTGGCGGGCGGTGAACACGGAGATAGCTGCCAGAGCATTTCGGAAGGCACGGATGTACTTTGTTACGGCACAGCAGACCGACACATGGCATTTAATAGCTATAAACACATTAGGCTCAGAGAGCATTTACATACAAATTCGGGGGAAAGGGGCAAGAGGTAGAACCTGAAAATGCAGACATACATGACGCAGGATAAAATACAATTTCATGGAAGCCTGGATTTGAACGTTTTCATGCTGAACATAGGAGGGTCTTAAACAAACAACGAATAGGGCTGAATTATTTACATTAAAATGACACGGCTTTGAAGAAATCATGGTTGCTGGGGGAATTGTGAGAGATTTGGGGAATTTTTACAATTTGTATTCAGGTCATTTAACGGTGAGCAAAGAAGACATTACAGGCTGCGAAACAAATTAGCAATGCAGTCCCGATTTTGTGAATGACCCCTTCCTACAAGTCAACTTGCAAAAAGAGATGAGAGAGAGAGAGAGAGAGAGAGAGAGAGAGGACACTTTGGTTGCAGACAGGATCCTTTCCGCGACCATGGCGAATTTAAATATGATAGTATAACATGGGCCCAGGAAATTAGAAAAGAAGAGCGACTAATGGCATGAATGGTGACATAGGATGAAAATATTCTCTGTCTCCACGTTAACAACTTAGAAGTAAACTAACACAAATCTCTTCAAAATTAGTTGCACATGCAAGTGTCATCATTCTAACTTCAGTGTCCAAAAAGGGGGTTAGTCGTTACCATTACCAGCTTTCAAAATGAATGGGGAAACGCAAGCCAAAAGAAGTAAATTATTTCCTTAAAATACACAGCCCCAATATAGGAACAATCGCATGATTTACATTAACCAGAAAAAGAAAACAATTCTGAAGTCCACCGCACTGTTCGTGTTATTGTTTAATTGACTGTACAAAACACTCAGGGTGGCGACCGACTCTCTGCCTGTCACTGTGACTGATCATCTCAGAGGAAAGAACAGAATGCAAAAGTCAGCAAACAAACATTTTCAAACTGAAGACCCAAGACAGGGGATTTAATTTTTCAGCCGGTCAGCTGATACTAATAAAATAAACCAGAACTGATAAGAGAAAAGGAAACTTGAGATCAAGGGAAGGATTTGAAATTATTTTAGCAAGTGGTAGTTTTTTTTTTTTTGTTTTTTTTTAAGTATCCCATCTATTCTGGCTGCGAGTTAAAGATCTATTCTGCTTAATTATGAGCAAACAAAACTACAGGAAGCAATCGCATCCCCTAGATTCTCTAGTTGGAGAAATAAGACTAAACACGGATAGCAAATAAGTTATTTCTTTGTGTGGGCTGTCAGGAATGTGCTCATCAGATTTTCTAAAATCCCTCAGAAAATTCCCTGAGCAATTTTCATCGTTGCTTGTAGGAAATGCAAGGAGGATGTTTGTCATTTTAGAACTAAATGGATAACTTTGAAACTTCCAAAATCTTCTTTAATTATGACACGTAGAAGAGGATAGGTTATATTATTATTTCTCTATAGAAGTATTGATTTGCCCTCACTCAAAAAATTACCTGTCCCAACATTTTTAATACTTGAATATATTCTTAGACAGACCAGTTTCATTGGAAAACTAGATAACATGTTGGCAAGTTTTCCCTTTAAAGATATTATTTACTTTCTTCTTTTTTTTATTTTTTTTATTTCCAGAAAGACAAATATTGACCTGCATCTGATATTCTCTATAAAACATTGTTGATAGGTCACACAATGTTAAGAGCTACAATAATAATAGTTACCACTTGTTGTTCATTTCCTGTTTCCCATGTACAATGGGAATGTTTTAACTTATCTATAGAGGAGTCCTAGGAGACTAAGTTCATTATCTCTGTTTTACTGATAAGAGAATGGAATCTTAGTGAAGTTATGTAACTTGCCCAAAGTAATGTCAGATCCAGGAATTGAAACCAAACATGTATTCTTTTAGAGTCCAAATTAAGAAAGATTGTAAAAATTATATATATATATATATATATATATATATATATATATATATGAATTTGAAAATATTTTTGAATGTCACTGTGATATTGGCATTATTATGGGTGCTAGAGGAAACATCATAAAAGAAGATTTACCATATCATGCAACATATGTTTTAATTTAAATAAAACAGTGTCTGCAAGTCTAAGCAGATAGATGCCAATAGATAGTCAAAATCAATTACCAAAGAGAATGGGAATGGCTACTAGAAGGGTTTTTATTATTTGTTTGTTTTTTTGTTTTTTTAATATATTTTATTGATTTTTTACACAAAGGAAGGGAAAGGGATAGTCAGAAACATCAATGAGAGAGAGAGAGACATCGATCAGCTGCCTCCTGCATGCCCCACAGTGGAGATGTTCCCACAAGCAAGGTACATGTCCCTGACCAGAATCGAACCTGGGACCCTTCAGTCCGCAGGCTGACACTCTATCCACTGAGCCAAACCAGTCTCGGCTGGTTTGTTTTTTTTGGTGGACATCATTTTGTAAAATGAGGCAAAAAATATGCCAGATAATCATGTCCTAAATAGAGTTTTCCCCCACATCTTTCTTTATAACGCCCGAAATACTGTAATGAATAGATTTTATAGAATAACTACTATGCTACCACCAATTATGTGTTAGACACACATTATATACTAGAGGCCGTGTGCACAAAATTGTGCACTGGGGAGGGATGTCCCTCAGCCTGCTCCAATCTAGGACCCCTTGGGGGATGTCCTACTGCCAGGTGGCCATCTTGTGGCAGCCATCTTGTGATGATGTTATGGTCACCATCTTGTGATGACACCACAGTGGCCATCTTGTGATGATGTCGCATGACATCACCTAGGCTTTTATTATAAAGGATACTGCCTTTAACAACCTCCCAGAGGAAGTTGTGTGGCCTCCAATTAGAACTTCAAAAAAAAAAATCTTTTTTTTTAAATTATTTTTTAATTAATTTTTTATACATATCTCCCCATTGTCCCCCCCTCCCTTCCAGGCAGACCCCAACCCCCCCAGTGTCTATGTTCATTGGTTATGTTTATATGCATGCATACAAGTCCTTTGATTGATCTCTTATCTACCTCACCTAACTTTAATCTTCCTGCTGTAATTTCACAGTCTGTTGGAAGCTTTACTGCCTCTGTATCTATCCTTTTGTTCATCAGTTTATAATGTTCTTTCTTATCCACCAATGAGTGAGATCATGTGATGCTTCTCCCTCATTGACTGGCTTATTTCACTAAGCATAAGGCTCTCCAGTTCCCTCCAGGTTGCTGCAAATGGTGAGAATTCCTTCTTTTTAATGGCAGCATAGAATTCCATTGTATCTATTCACACTGAATATGACATACTTGATAGAACAGTTTATGGAGGCTTGGATTTTCAAATCCAACTCTCTATGGCTCCAAATGATGCTCCCATTATCTGGTGAGGAAACTAAAGCACAAATATTTGAATAACTCTCCTATACAGTTAGGCAATCCTCGCATGGACTGTTGTAGATAAATGATCTTAGAACCCAGAGCAGATTCTACAATAGATAGTCTAAACAGGTGATAAACTCAGATGCTTGACAGTATTTGGGGTTAGAATTAGGGTAGGGTAAGCCTTGACCAAGAAAATAGTATTTTAACTTTATAAATTAATATTTTAGTTGAATAAAATGATAGCCCTAGCTGGTTTGACTCAGTGAATAGAGCGTCAGCCTGTGGATGGAAGGATTCTGGGTTCAATTCCAATCAAGGATACATGCCTAGGTTATGGGCTCAATGATGATGCAGGAGGCAGCCAATCAATGATTCTCTCTCAGCTTTGATAGCTCTCTCTATCTACCTCTCTGAAATAAAAAAAAAAAAGTATACTTAAAAAATGACAGAGTAATTATGCAAATATGTACAAAATCCATAAACAGGACAAGGTATTTTATCCTATCTTTACTTAAAAGTATTGCTAACTGCCAAGACCGGTTTGGCTCAGTGGATAGAGTGTTGGCTTGCTTACTGAGGGGTCCCAGGTTCGATTCTGGTTGGAGGCATGTACCTTGCTTGCGGGCACATCTCCTGTGGGGTGTGCAGGAGGTGGCTGATTGATGTCTCTCTCTCATCTATGTTTCTGACTTTCTATCTCTCTCCCTTCCTCTCTGTAAAAAATCAATAAAATATATATTAAAAAAAGTATTGCTAACTTGTACCTATTCCTCTTTTGCTTAGATGTTTTATTGTTGTTATATATATGTTTTTTTATTATTAATTTCAGAGAGGAAGGAAAAGGAAAAAGAGGAAGAAACCTCATGATGAGAGACAATCATTGATGGGCGGCTGCCTCTTGCACATTCCACACTGGGGGTTGCGCCTGCAACCTGGGCATATGCCCGGACTGGGGATCAAACTGTGACTGCCTAGCTGATAGGTCAGCACCCAACCTCTGAGCCATGCCAGCTAGGCTCACTTAGCCATTTTCCATCCAGGGATGTCCTTCTCATATGGCTAGAGTGTTAATGTTTTAAAATGGCACTTGGTGAATTACCTGGGTGATCTAAGAGTGTCTGCCCAATACTTGCTCACTTCTTTAGAATTCCTTTTGGAGTATTAACAGTGATAAAATGAAGGACATTTGTAAAAACATCCGCAGAGACCATCAATTTGCACAAAGACTCAGATATTTGTTTTAGACATAAATAACTTTTGTAGTTAATTTTTGTTTTTGTTTTTTTTCATTGAAGAAAACTGAATCGCCCATATTGCTAGGGTCTAGAGTGAATTGGCCCTGATAGTTCCTTTTTTCTCCATTAGCTCCTCTCTTGAATTGCAACACATCTTTCCAATTCACCCCATAGGATCTGCACCTTACTGAAAAAACAAGGAGGGAGTAGAACAGTGGTTCTCAACCTGCGGGTTGCGACCCCTTTGGGGGTCAAGCAACCTTTTCACAGGAGTGGCCTAAGACTATCGGAAAATGCAGATATTTACATCACGATGCATAACAGTAGCAAAATTTCATGGTTGGGGGTCACCACCACATGAGGAACTGTTTGCAAGGGTCACGGCCTTAGGAAGGTTGAGAACCACTGGAGTAGAAGAAAGAAGACTGTGATTTTTGTTTCTTGGGTCTTTTCCTGATTCTTTTCAGTAAATTTTGTTCTTGTTCTGTTATCTACACAGATATTGCAAGTAAAGAAATAAGGTACATAGATTATTTCATAGAATCCTGCTAACAATCCTCTGAGAAAAACCTCAACCCAAAAATTCAACCCAAGGTCACTCTGATTGCCAAGCTTCCACCTTGACCATACCACCCGTCAAACTCTACCAGTCCATGGAATTTTATCACCACATGTCTTGACATTTATCAGTTACATGCAAATTGATGAAGAGATGGGAGTTTGTAAAACATGTTTTCTACATTTTCTTTGGTGCCCACATAATGCATCGGTATTGTTTACAAATGACAGTGGGGCAGGACAGAGATAGAATGGTGAACAGCAAAGGGTGTGTCACCAACAAGTACACTTACCCTAGTTCCATGATCTAGCTCACTTTAGACACATTAATTCTTTTATATGTTAACATAACATACTGGAATATCAGTGGATGTTCTTGAGCAAATAATTCAAAATTGTGTTTATTGAGTGTCTGTGTTTGGGTCTTAGAATTTCAGAATTCAAATCTATTAGATTGCTTCTGTTTTGATTTCTTATGTTAACATCGGAGGGCTTATGACTTAGAGACCCACATAACTGATCAATGGCAAAAATATCTAAAACCGGTCAACAGGTTTCTTCACTCTGGATAGAGTGTGCTTTTCATACACCAGACTTTCCTTCTCTGTCCTTGCTTCAGTCATATGCACAAGTGCGAGCACGCACGCACGCGCGCGCGCACACACACACACACACACACACACATCACATATCACACTTCTTTTAATATTCATATCATTAAAGTGCTGACCTGACAAGTATGAAGATGTAAATAAATAATGTTTGTAAATGGTTTAGAAAGATCAAGGGACTTCTGTACGATCAGTGCAGGAGAGAAACCACAGTAAAGAGCTGAAAGCTGTGCTGGAGAAAAGAAGTCTATTCCTAGGAGAGTTTCCACAGAGCTACTCCACCCATGTCAGGTTTCTCTTTGCGACTCCACTTTGGTAAACACATAGAAAGACACATGAGTATTCCTTTCAGTCTGGAGCTTTGCATATTTCACATGTGGCTGTCTGGTGTGTACTCAAAGAAGCATAAGGATCTGTTGTTCTGATGTGGGTTACCTATCAACTAGGAAGGAAAGATGCCATTCAGCAGATATGAAGACAATGGGTTTGTTAAAAAAAAAAAAAAAGATAAAAACTGTTCACATCAACTCACTGAAAAAACCTCCCACCTTTCTCCCTATATCCCTTCTTGTGTTGGTGCTATCTTTATGGTATCTCATGGTATTATAGTAGAGGCCCTTTCTTGTTTTGATTCAAAACAATTGAAATCATAAAGTATTTATAAATTCTTGCTTAGTTGGATTTTATTTATTCATATTTTTTACTTTCTAGAGAGAGATTAATGTTCCAAGAGAAGAGCATATTTTTCAAAACTTGGGAACCTATAGATTGTTAGAAAGTTGTCATGTAATAAAAAACAACTCGAGGCTTATGTGGTAGTATCTATACAAGGAAATGGAACCTGGATTTTAGAATGATGGCAATTTATCATTATGAAAATCTCAAGTTCTTAACCTTTGTTTTAAAAATAATTTAGATTAAAGCAAATATATATAAGCATATATGCATACACACATACTTGCATATATTAAAAATTTAGCAGTAAAGTGTGAAACAAAAAGAGATCTGAGAAAGATATTGCTTACCCAACACAGTTTATTCTATGAAAAACTTAAGATTTTATTGCAGATAATTCAAAGCCTATTCTGGAGCCACTTTGTTTAATAGTTATATGTAGGTACTCTTTAATGACACTATGGCTATGGATTTGAAACTGTGCTCATTAAAAATTTAAGTTTACATCTATCCACCTAACTTCTGATCTGACTATGATACCTACCTGTGTTTGCCTCTGTCTCTCCTGTTCATCTAACTAGAGTATAAAGGTGTGTCTTCAGTCTCCAAATACTCAAATAGAGAGAAAACACTCCTTTCTGAATTAAGATTTGATTATCTAGTTTGCATTGTAAGTATCATCTTTACCTCAAAGCATCCCCATCATTTGAATATATGCTTTGCATATTACATGGAAAGTGAAACTCTTAAAAAGGCTCCAAAGCAGGAGAGAAAGCATCAGAGTATGGTCCTCCCAAATGAGTTAGTTCTACATAGGGTAGCGGCTTTGTAAAGCACTAAAATTCATATAAGAATTACAATATTAGAATTAGAATATTAGAATAAAAAGGGAGATTGAGTTGAGTGTGTGTGTATTTCTGTTCGATGAAAACAATATTCTCACCTACCTACCAGGTATATTATCAGGTATTTCAATTAAACTTTACTGTGAGATAGCTACAAGAACCTTTATTTCAGGTTTCTGTGTTCCTCTATCATGTAGTTTCAAAGGAAAATAGTCAGAATTTGAATATAGATTTGCCCCACAGACCACAAGTACCACGGTTCCCTAGATATTTTCCAGCTAAGAGTTTCAAAAACTCATTTTCGTCTCACCTCAATGATGCAAACATTTATCCATAATGACCGTGTATCTACTGCTCACTAAATAATTAAAGAGACTAGTAATGGAAGAGGTCAAGACCGCAGAGACAACATTAGGTAAACTACTCACTGTCTCAGGAGATAATGTCGCATTCTTAATGTATCTTCCTTGCTCTACTAGGATATACCCCTCACACCAATCATTCTCTGTTCCTATTGCCAGCTTACCATTTATAAAATAACATAGAGCCAGGTGGACTATTTTCCACCAGTAAACTGTGGAAGTCACTGAGAGTTATGACCCAGTATTGGTTGGTATTATTTAATGTTTTTTTCCTACACATCTACATGCCCTAAAATCAGTTAAGTATTGCATCTGACAGGATGTTGACATATATGAGTTTTCCAAGTGAATACGTGAATCACAGATTGAATCAATGGATTTAAGTTCTTGTTTTGCATAATGTCCTGGTCTTCTGGAATATGGTGTGATATATTGAGAACAACCCAATTAAAAATTAAAGCTATGTTATTGAGATAAAGTGATTATAACTGAAAACTGCCTTTGCCTTATGATTAAGGTTTTAGTTTGGAGAGTGAAGCATATGGATGGTGTGTTTAGAAAATATAATAAAATCTGAATAGAGACATGTTAAAAATTTGAGAAAGGTTACGGATGCCTCTTGATTTCTGTAAAATGGGACACATCCCATTTATTATTAGCACTAGGGACCTGGCCCACAAAATTAATGCATGGAGGGTGTGTGTGTGTGTGTCCCTCAGCCCAACATGCACCATCTCCAATCTGGGACTCCTTGAGAGATGGCCAACTGACTGTTTAAGTCTGATGGATAGGACCTAAACAGGGATTGGGCCTAAACAGGCAGTCAGACATCCCTCTCACAATATAGTACTACTGGCTCCCAACTGCTTGCCTGCCTGCCAGCCTGATCACCTCCTAACCACTCCTTACCAGCCTGATCAATGCCTAACTGCTCCCCTGCTGGCCTGATTGCACCTAACTCCCCTCCCCTGCAGGCCTGGTCATACCTAACTGCCCTCCCCTGATGGCTTGATCCCCTGCAACTGCCCTCCCTTACAGGTCCCATCATCCCCAACTGCCCTCCTCTGCAGGCCTGATCCCTCCCCACCCAACTGCCCTCCTCTGCAGGCCTAATTCCCCCAACTTCCCTCTCCTGCAGTCCTGGTCTCCCCAACTGTTCTCCCCTGCAGGCCTGGGTCCTCCCCAACTTTCCTCCTCTGCAGACCTGGCTCCCCCCAACTCCTCTCCTCTGCTGGCCCAATCACCCCTAACTGCCCTCCCATACAGGCCTGATCACCTGCCCTTCCTAGAGGTCTGGTTCCTGCCAACTGCCCTTCCTGATGGCCTGATCGCCCACAACTGTACTCCATTGCCAGCCATCTTGTGTCCAGATGGGGGTGGCCATCTTTGACCACATGGGGCAGTCATCTTGTATGTTTGGAGTGATAGTCAATTTGCATATTAGCTCTTTGTTATAAACTAGAGGCCCAATGTACAAAATTCATGAATGGGGGTGTTTATCCCTCAGCCCAGCCTGCACCCTCTTCAATCTGGAACCCCTTGAGGGATGTCCAATGTCCCCAGTTGGACATCCCACTCACAATTCAGGACTGCTGGCTCCTAACTGCTTGCCTGCCTGCCTGCCTGATTTCCTCCTAACCACTTCCCTGCCAGTCTGATTGATGCCTAACTGTCTTCCCCTGCAACCTGGTCAGCCCTCACTGCCCTCCCCTGCATGTCTTGGCACCCCTAAATGTCCTTCCTTGCAAGCCTGGTTGCTCCCAACTGCCCTCCCTTGCTGGCCATCTTCTGGCAGCCATCTTGTGTTTACATAGGAGTGGCATCTTTGATCATATGGGGGTGGCCATTTTGTGTGTTGGAGTGATGGTGAATTTGCATAATACCTCTTTATTATATAAGATGATTATAAAAGTCTTTTGTTTCCTCTTTAACTTGGATAGCTATGCTCTGCAGAGCAGTTTTCATTCGATAGTTGTAGCTTTTTTTTTTTTCAAGTTCAGAATGAATGTCATCTGGTCTTGCCATGGTTTTGACCTTTCATGGCAGCTAATCCCAATAGCTGCTCATCATTTTGTCTCTTCAATAGTTAGAGAGAAAATGTGATTGGCCACTGGCCAGCTGTTAGTTAATATTCCCCTTGCTCTGATCATTTAAAGCAAGGTGAGAGCAGAATCCCATGATAAATCAGATTCCCCCTACATACTAAAAGAGTTGGGAAAGTAAGACATTTTAAATGATATATACTTAATATTTATATTTTATGCATAAATATTATATTGAGTTTCATTTACATTCCATGGAACTATAAGAGAAATATGTGTTCAATAATAAAAGGCTTCAGAAATAGATCATCTCAAAAATCTCTTTGAAAATGTTGAATTCCAATGCTAGGGTGCTTAATGAGAACTACACATACTAACACAAAAGTGATAAAATGCTGTATAATAAAACCTTAATATGCAAATTAACTGAATGGCAGAATGATCAGTCACTGTGATGCACACTGACCACCAGGGAGCAGATGCTCAATGTAGGAGCATCCCCTGGTGGTCAGTGTGCTCCCAAAGGGGGAAGCCAGGCTCATGTCCTCTCCTGCCTCTGCTGCAAGTAGGCAGTAAGGAGCAAGGGGTCCTCAACTGCAAAACCCCTGGACTGTGAGAAGGATGTCTGGACTGCCAGCTAGGCCCAGGGGGATAGGGCATAAGCCGGCAGGTAGACATCCCCTGAGGGGTCCTGGATAGTGAGAGGACACAAATATCATGCACTGGGCCTCTCATCCTATCTAATAAAAGGGTAATATGCAAGTTAACTGTCACTACAACATATAAGATGGCTGCCCCCGTGTAATTAAAGATGGCTGTCCCCATGTAGACACAAGATGGCCACCACAAGATGGTCATCAGAGAAAGGCAGATGTGGGCGATCAGACCAGTTGAGGTGGGCATTTGGGGAAACCAGAACGACAGGGGAGGGCATTTAGGGAGGACCAGGCCTGCAGGGGAGGGCAAGTTGGGGGGACTAGGCCTGCAGGAAAGAGCAGTTAGAGGTCACTGGGCAGATAGGGGAGGGCAATTAGGGGTGACAGGGCCAGCAGGAAAGGGCAGTTAGTGGCAACTGGGCTGGCACAGGAACAGTTAGGCATCAATCAGGCTTCCAGGTAGAAGCATTTAGGGGCAATCAGGCAGGCAGGCAGGCAAGTGGTTGGGAGCCAGCAGTCCTGGATTGTGAGAGGGATGTCTAACTGCCCGTTTAGGCCTGATCCTGGGCCTAAACGAGCAGTCAGACATCCCTTGAGTGGTCCCAGATTGGAGATGGTACAAGCAGGCTGAGGAACACCTGCTACTGTGCACAAATTTCATGCACTGGGCCTCTAGTTATGAAATAAAAGGACTGTTGATAGACATTTAAATCAGTGGTGCACTGAGATAATTAATACAAGTGGGAATACAAAACACTTTGGAAATGCTCATGATGATTCTTTAGATGAAGTCCCATAACACAGTGATTCATATTTAAACAAGTAATACACAAGGTCTCAGAACATAAGTTTTAATGATAAAGAAAAAAACATACTGAGAGGAAACCACATCACACTGTCTGCAAGTTAAAGCATTTCATCTTATTTTAAGAAGTTTCTGACAATACTAAACACATGTGTGTAAAAATTATGAACACCCATATCTTGGCCTTAGTGAGAGCAATATTTGTATGTGTTTGTGTGTTTTTCTGAATGACTCATCCTCTCCAATATCTCTTTACTCTCTCCCAAAAGAGTTTCCTGGGAAGTACAGTCAATCCAGATTAACCAAGTGAAACTCAGTCCTTAACCTTTTTTTTTTTTCCAAACCTGTTAGTTAATAAAAGTTTTCTCTTTTGAACTTGAAGCTGATTGGCTGACTGGAATTTGGTAAGATCAACATGTAGTGTCACTATTTGCAAATTAAGTTAACATTTGAAGTGAGAGATAAAAAGACATGGACTCCAGGTAATCCAATTTAAGTACCTGGATACTTGTCAATACATTCTGATTTTTTTTAACACATTTGATGTACTAATATGTTTCACTTATAGCAATATTAATTCTGAATATTATAATAATTTTTCTCAGAATCATCAGCGAATTTTTATGGATATAATGTTTTCTTTTCTTTTTTAAAAAATATATTTTATTGATTTTTTACAGAGAGGAAGGGAGAGAGATAGAGAGTCAGAAACATAGATGAGAAAGACATCAATCAGCTGCCTCCTGCACACCCCCCACTGGGGATGTACCCACAACCAAGATACAAGCCCTTGACCAGAATCGAACCTGGGACCTTTCAGTCCACAGGCTGACGCTCTATCCACTGAGCCAAACCGGTTTTAGCAATGTTTTATTTTCTTGTTCCCTTTAGTTCTGCCTAAATGGGACATCCTTGTTCTCATTATTTAGCTTAGTTTTAATTCCTTTAAATCTCTTTAAATTCATTATGAGACCCTTTCATGGTGAAATTTTGTTTGATATGCTAATTTTTATTTTTTATTGAATTTATTGGGGTTATTTTGGTTAATAAAATTATATAGATTTAAGGTGTACAGTTCTATAAAATGTCATCTGTACATTGTATTGTGTCATGTGATTTCACTTATATGTGGAATTTAATGAACAAAATAAGGTAAAGAAATAGAAACAGACTCATAGCTGTCAGAGGAAAGGGTGTGTGTGTGTGGGGGGGAGTGGGGCTGCATGAAAAAGGAGAAGGCATTAAGCAAAAAAAAAAAAAAAAAAAAAAAAAAAAAAAAAAAAAAAAAAAAAAAAAAAAAAAAAAAAAAAAAAGCAAAGCCAACCAAAAACAAACATCCTAGATAGACTAGACGAGGGTATGGTCATTACCAGATTACCAGAGAGAAAATGAAAGGGGGAGGCAGGAAAGAGTAAAGGGAGAATAAGTGATACGGTAATTTTTCCAAGTTTACTACTGTTTTGGGGAATCTTATAGACCAGGTTGCTGGGACATGTGTAAGAGTAAGGGAGCAGTGGCTCATGAGGAAATGGTGGCACTTTAATGCTAATAGACTAACAGGTTCTCTGTCCTGTGGGCGGGGCGGAGAGGCCATAGGAAGTTGAACAGTTGGGGGAAGTTGGCTCTGGGAGAGCACTGACTACCAGGGGGCAGCACCTGCATTGAACATCTGCCCCCTGGTGGTCAGTGTGTGTCATTGTGACAGATCATTCTAGTCATTCCAGTCATTTAGGCTCAGCCGGGTCTGCACCCTCTCCAATCTGGGACCCCTTGGGGGATGTCTGACTGCCTGTTTAGGTCTGATCCCACAGGGACCGCTGGCTCTTAACTGCTCAACTTCCTGCTTGCCTGATTGCCCCTAACCACTCTGCTTACTGCCTGCTTACACCTTTTTGCCCCTCTACTGGCCTTCTTGCCCCCAACTGCCCCCCTTGCTGGCCTGATCATCTCCAACTGCCCTCTCCTGCCAGTCTGATCACCCCTCACTGTCCCCCCTCCTGCCAGCCTGCTCATTTCCAACTGGCTCTTCCTGCTCACCCCCAACTGGTCTGATCATCCCTAACCACCTCTGCCTTGGCCCTACCACCATGGCTTTTCCAGAAGGACGTCCGGAAGGTCTCCTGGTCTAATTAGCATATTACCCTTTTATTAGTAGAGTGGTACCTCGAGATATGAGTTTAATTTGTTCCATAACCTTGAGGCGTGGGAAACTATGAGATGCTCGATTCACGGTAAACTGGTGGGTCTTGTGCAGCCGGCCGATCCGCGCAATTACTCCTATCTCAAATGTTGCTCATATTTCAAAGCAAAAATCACTCACTCGATGGCTCATATCTCAAAAAAATCTCATATGTTAGGGCACTCGTATCTCGAGGTATCACTGTATAGATCAGTGGTTGGAAAACTCATTAGTCAACAGAGTCAAATATCAACAGTACAACAATTGAAATTTCTTTGGAGAGCCAAATTTTTTAAACTTTAACTTCTTCTAACACCATTTCTTCAAAATAGACTTGCCCAGGCCATGGTATTTTGTGGAAGAGCCAACCTCAAGGGGCCAAAGAGCCCCATGTGTCTCATAAGCCACAGTTTGTCGACCACTGGTATAGAGGATAATATATTTTTTTGCAAGGACTATGTTTTTTCACTAGTATACTTTCAGGTAAGACACCTTAACACATTTGTGAGATTAATAATAAATTATAAGATTAAAACCATAATTCCACTGAGGAAGTGCGTGAAGTTGGCTCCGTTTGTCATCAACCAAAAGCAAACATGTCCCCCTTTTCTGAGTACATTGCCAATCAATGCTTTCCTCTCCCAGGAATCCTTGCTTCAGCAACTTAGAACTGTCCTGAGGGGTTAACAGCAAACAGACAGAGAGAGTCTTGTCCCGCATTTATCTGCTAGGTCTCTCAGATAAATGTCACCTCTGCTCCATTCTACCCAGGGGAAAAGCCTGCCATCAATTCATAATGAAGATTCAATTTCTTTGGACATTTAAAAGCCTCAGAGCCTATGGAATTCCTCCCAATCCACACCTGTAAACGTAGTTTGATGAATGGTTCATTCACACAGGGAGGTGGAAGGGAAAATGAGAGCCAGACACATATATGAGCTTGATGTTTCCTATTCTTATTTATAAAATTGAATTTGGATTGGATTCTTTGAGTCAACTGAGAATTTAGCATCAAAGAGAACGGAGTATATAGATCAAGCTGGAGAAACAAAGAGAGCAAAGCTATAAATGATAAAATTCATAAGGTAAGGCGACAGAGGGAAGAGCAAACATATCTATTATGACAAAAAAGAATAAGACCTATTAATATATGATCTGTGTGTATTGAACGTGAAAAGTCAAGTCTACGCTTCTGGCAAAAGAAAAAAAAAGTAAGAACATACCAAATAAAATGAAAAAGCTGGTCAAGACATATTAGGCAAAGGCGTGCTTGGTGGGAGTAGGGATATGTGGTGAAGTAGTAATTCCATATCAAGTAGAAATCAAGGCAAAAAGCATTAAACTAAAAAAAAGTATATTTTTTATCCTTGTAATGTACAACCTAAAATGAAAATATAAATGTCCTTAGCCTTATATGTCAAATAGAGCATCAACATGCTATGATTTATTTTTAAAGTAAAAAAAAAATGGAATAAAGTGAAGACTACAAATAAAAAATAATAATAGAGACACAAGTATATAGTTCTTACATATGACACATCTTGCATCTGTGAAAAGTGTACATAGCAAGCTGTTTTTCAAACACAAGTGACACATGAATTTTTTAAAGGAAAAAAAAAACACAGCTGTCTAGTATTTGCTCACAATGTGTTTTTTTTTTAGGTTATTTAAATATGTAGGGACACAAACAAAATATAAATTTCTGATATTCTTACCAATCTATAGTACAAAAGTGCAAATAAAGTATGAACAAAATTACAAAAAAAATAAAATTATAACTTCAGCTGCCTTTGGATTTAATAATAGAAGTATGCTCTTGTGTGTTTTAAGTTTTATTTGTTATCAGTTTCTTTGATTTTGAATATAATGTCCCATGAGTTCTGATGTTATTCTTATCTCTGGAAAGCACAGTGATTAAGGTCACACACTATGAAACCAGCCAGTTGTAAAATGTTTCTCTGCAACTTTCTAGGATATATTGGAAGGTTATTACTTAACTTCCCTGTGCCTCAGTTTATTTTGTCTTTGAAATGGGCATAATGAAAGTAGTTACCTCATGTTGTAAATGTACTTCTAAAAATATCTAGCCCCTGGTAAATAGCATGTGTGCTCAATTTTAATTTTTCTTTTGCTTATTTATTTATTTATTTTTGTGTGTGTATTTGTGAGCCAACCATTTGATTTAACTTTAGTCAAATATAGTTCTTATATAAAAAAATTATAGGCCTGGTGAACAAAATTCATTCATGGGTGTGGCAGGTCCCCTCAGCCCAGCCTAAACCCTCTTCAATCTGGGACCCCTTGGGGGATATTCAACTGCCAGTTTAGACCCAATCCTGGGGACCGCTGGCTCCTAACTGCTCACCTGCCTGCCTGCCTGCCTGATCGCCTCTAACTGCCCTCCCTGCCAGCCTGATCACCCCTAACTGCCCCCACTATTTTCCTGGTTGCCCCCAAATGAACCCCCTACCAGCCTGGTTGCTCCTCACTGCCCCCCTGCCATCTTGGTCTCCCCCAACTGCTCCCTCCCCCGCTGGCCTAGTTGCCCCTCACTGCCCCACTCCCCCTGCTG
>PVJN01012148.1:0-52065 GCA_004026805.1 Lasiurus borealis | reverse complement strand
GGACATGACGTCATAGAGCATCATATGAAGTATGTTTGGGGGTCACCACAACATGAGGAACTGTATTAAAGGGTCGCGGCATTAGGAAGGTTGAGAACCACTGGTCTAGGACTTAGGTTTTGACTGCCCTCCAATAACGAAATACATCTTACGTGAGTGCTGAGCATCCTATCTTACTGTAGACAATCTGGTAAGGGCAACCGTCATGACAGAAAAGCAATTCAAGGCCCATCCGCTTCCCCGCAGGGTCCTGGGCTGTCCCTTTAATGCCCTAGGCGTGCTCTGTGCTGCCCTGCTCTAAGCTCTTCTCCTCCCCTAAGACTCTCTCTCTGGCTTTCTGGAGTTTTTTTTTTTTTTTTTTTTCCTCATGAGAAGAAATCTGGGGACGAGACACCAAAACGTATTGAGATCGGCGGGGTGCCTTTGGGGCTCTGGGCTTTTGCACCGAGACCTCAGAACATCAAACGTCTGCTGCAAACGCCAAGATTTGGCTTCAGAAATTAAAGGCTGTCACTTTAAACTGATTTCCTCTTCCCCGGGGCGGCACTCCCGGTCCCCCGTCTCGGGCAGGGGAGAAGGGATATTTTAAAGTGACAGGTTTAAACAGCCGCGGTGTGTGGTGCAATCATTTTTCACGCCGAGTCTTCGGGGCTGCTGCGTAGGGGCCCTGCAGGACGCAGGCTCCCTCCATAAATCTGTGGGAAGCCCCCTGCTGCCTGGCAGCCAGAGCCGGCAGGAGGGCTGCCCGTGGCAGGGAAGGGAGCAGGTTGAAGACGGGGACCCCCTCCCCACCCCTCCAGAGGGCACAGCGCCCTGGGTCTCCATGCACACCTCCTGGCCCTGCAGATCTCCGGCGAGCAGCTGAGGGCAGGCCTGTCGCAGGGACAGAGCGGGCTCCCAGGATGATTCTGAGCATCACGTCTGAAATTCCATCTCCGTGAACCACGGTGGAAATAACCCAATAGGTCTTGGGTGGAAAGGAGCAGGAAACCCTGCACCTCCATCCTAGCTCCTTGAGTTTTGAGGCTGTGCGGCCCTCCCCACATTTAACCTTGGCAAACCTCGGCACCCGCAAGTCCAGCAGGGGGCAGCCTCAGCGGCAGATGCGGTGGTGGGTCATGCCAGGCTCCCCTCCCCGTGTCCTGCGAGCAGTGGTTCTCAACCTTCCTGATGCCGCGACCCTTTAATGCAGTTGCTCACGTTGTGGTGACCCCCAACCATAAAATCATTTTCGTTGCTACTTCATCACTGTAATCTTGCTACTGTTATGAACTGTGATGTAAATATCTGATAGGCAGGGTGTATTTTCGTTGTTACAAATTGGACATAATTAAAGCATAGGGATTAATCACAAAAACAATATGTAATTATATATTGTGAAATATTTATTTCTAATTGCAAATAAATGAAATGTTGTCTTGAATCGTGGTGTAGCATGGGTAACAGTCTTCATAGGACAACAGTAAACTACATGGCTACACTTTGCTACACCGAGGAGAGGTGTGTTGGTTCCTAAAACCATGGGAAATAGGTGTTTTCCGCTGGTCTTAGGCGACCCCTGTGAAGGGGTCGTTCGACCCCCAAAGGAGTCGCGACCCACAGGTTGAGAACCGCTGCCTGGAAGGATAGGCGGGTCGTGTTCTTTCTGTAAGATGCAGCTCGAGGCACAGGAACCATCCCTGCCACGTCGGTTAGACAGGAAGTCAGTGACGGCGGTGAAAGTTACATCTCAGGAGTGAGCACTGGTCTCCTGAGCACTCACTCAGAGCCATGATTGTAAGGAATAAATGGAGTATCCCCCATCCCGAGGGCGGAGTCTAATGAACCCCAGAGTGACGACTCAGAAGCAGGGTTACCCCAGCCCTGGCTCTCTAAGCAGCATCCCCAGGTCCTGGCCTGGACGGTGCCCTCTGGGCAGGAGAGAGACACTGGCCATGTCGCTCTGTGTTGGAGCCTGGCCTGGCTGCCCTTTGCAAGGCCACAGGCTCCTGCACCTCAGGAAGCCTGGGATGGCAGGCTACACCCACTTCTTTGCCTGGATCCCCACAATCCTGCTCCCACCGCAGCTAGTGATGAGAATAAAGCTGCTTGGCAGAGGCAGGTGGCTTCTGGGGTACGGTCTGTCTCTGCCCTCCAAGTGTCCTTTGGGCTGGGGGCCCCCACCTTTCCAGACAAAGCCACCAGGGACCCAGCCTGAGGTGCCGATGGGGTTGGGAGCGAGGTTAGCGGGGAGAACTACCCCCCTTTTCTCCCCTTGCTTTAAAATCCTTTGATGTTTCTGAGCAATGCATCACTTGCTGGCGAAGCTTTGCAGCCCCTGATATATTTAAACTCTCAGCATGAGAGATCTCGGGAGGGGCTGGAGGGGAGAAACCCTCCCCAGCTCCACTAAGCCAGGTGCCCTCTTGAGACTCGTGGGATTCCTGTCCCCAGCACAAACCCCTCTCTCTTTTCAAAAGGCGACAGCAGTCCCCAGAAATAGACACGCCCATGCATTTCAGCGTCCTATTATGGTGGCGATGATCCGACAAAAGCACGAGAAGTGAGATATTTGGGTGCGCAGCTGACAGATGTCACGGGGATGGAGACTGCCGGGGGGTGATGGCACGGGTGGCTCGGGGTTCCCATCTGTACGACCCAGGCTGCCTCCAAGTTCACGGCCGACGCCACCACGGCACGAGGGCTGTGCAGGGTCTGGGGGCGGGCTCGTCAGGATGGCATTCATCGAGAAGCAGGCTGGCGCCGACACGGGCAGATCCGCCCACTTCCTTTTCCTCGCTGTGACCGGTTAACTGGCGTTGGTAACACGGAACATGGTTTGCCATCGCTGTCTGTGCCAGGGAAATGGATCGTGACTAGAATAAACCGAGTGATTGAATGTCTCCATGCCATCGGGGGGCTGTCTCGGAGTGCCCACCGGACGTGGGCCCTGCTGTCGTTAATGGCCTGCTTTCGGCTCCTAGGGATTGCGTTGGAGGCCCTCTCAAGCTCCCTCCATAAGAGGAAGAGAAGGGGTCCCCTTTGCTGGATTTCAGAGGCAGTGGAGAAGGTCTTGGGTCCCAGGCTCGCTCACTATTTAACTGCGATGTTAAAATAGTGCATATGATTGGCCTAGATACGTCACTGCCACTGCCACGGCCACAGGGAATTGGAAATACATTGGGGGGGGGAGATTAAGGGGGTTTTGTGGCAGCAATTGCAGGTCATCCGTGGCCTCATGTGTGAAATAGCTAGTTCACTAAGCATAGATGGTCACCAACCCTGATGGAATCCCTCCAGGGATGCAAGAAGGAAGTTGGAAAGAGAGTTTATCAGAGCTGACTTTTACTTATTGTTTTTATAGACTTAACTATCACATTTGAGTGTGTAAGTAAAAGGAACCTTTGAACTGGCTGGAATGGAGCAAATTCCCCCCTCAGTGGGTGCACACACACACACACATGCACGCACACGCACGCACGCACACACACGCACACACTGTAGCATTTGAGAACCATAGACTACACTCCACTAGGGGGAGAGTCATGCCTTCCAGGTTCACTGCCAGGATCTGTCCCAGGGCCTGACAGTTATGGGGGTGGGGTTAGGCTGGAGAGACCCTGGAGGTGAGATTTGGGGTGTATTTATTGAGGAACCATAGTGTAGGTAGAGAATTGGGGGGAAGAGATGGGCTCGTCGACCAGGCTGAGCCCCCAAGAGCGACTGAATGAGACGGGCGTCTAATACACCGGGAACACAGTACAGTGATACCTCGAGATACGAGTTTAATTCGTTCCGTAACCTTGAGGCGTGGGAAACTATGAGACTCTCAAGTCTCGGTAAACTGGTGGGTCGTGTGCAGCCGGCCGATCTGCGCCATGACTCCTATCTCAACTGTTGCTCATATTTCAAAGCAAAAATCGCTCACTCGACGGCTCATATCTCAAAAATCTCATGTTAGGGCACTCGTATCTCGAGGTACCACTGTACTTGCTCCCGTTCTCTCTGGACCGTGTAAATCAAAAGTTAATTACGGGGAGGACCCCGTTTGTATTTTATTGTTCTGTTTACAGTGTATGAAAACATCTGGTGTCATGGATAGGCTCGGTCCGTTTAGTTTCATTTGTAATTTTACAGCAAAAAGAAAAAGGCTCATTCTTTCTCCACCGGGAGATGCCAGAGGGTGGGGGAGGCAGGCGGCCAGCACCCGTGTGCCCTTGGCTGGACCCATGACCCATAGGTCAGCTCCTGGGGCTGTCCAGGTGGGATCCTGGCCAGCTGCTGGGTGCTGGCAGCTTTGGGGCGGCCCCATCCCCGAGAGGGAGCTGAGATCCTAAGCAGAGGGATACTCTGTCTTTCTGGGCTGCGGATCACTCGGTCGGATCTGTGCAGCGAAAGGCGGGAGAACAGAAAAACAGGCCCATCACATGTCCTTCCCGGGCCCGTGAGCCGGGCCAAGGTCTCCTGGTCTCCAACCAGGCCCGTCTGTGGGGCGTCCAGGGCCACGCACAGCGGATGGAACCTACAAGCCATCCCTGTTCTTGGTCCTTTGTGCTGCTTCCCGGAGGAACACAGCTGAGCGGCCCCCCGGGGAGGAGGCTCAGAGAGAGGAGACACCCCCTCTGGCCATTCTTGGCTCAGGGACTCGTGGCAAAAAAAAAAAAAAGCTGCTTTTCCATCAAGACCCGCAGCGAGCAGCTGCCGGAGGGAGGATGACAAAGCGTTGGGCCTTCCCGCTCCATTCTAAATGTTATCTCAGCTGGCCAGTCCTTGCAAATGCGTTCTCCATCCTCCCTCCTTCCTCCCGGGGTCCCCACCAGCACCACCAGGCTACGCTCCGGCCAAAACGGGGTGCGCAGGGACCGAATGGCCGCCCGCTGGTGGTGTTGTTCCCGGCCTGTCCTCCGGCTTAACGCGTGCGTGCTGGTGGCAGCTGGTGGCTCTGATGTGGCAGAGGGGCACCTCTCAGCATCCAATGGTGGCATTGAGTGCCAGGGACCCATCAGGAAGAGGCAGCGGCAGCGTGGAGGGGTGAGGAAGGGAGGGACAGCAGCCGGCATCCAATGCCTCGTGTGAAACCATGGAAGCATCTTTCTTTCCGATGCAGAAAAACTTGTACTTGATAACTGTCTTTCTGCCGGCCCCTGAAGGTTTCAGAAACACAAGACAAAACCTTTTTCATTGATTCCGCTGGAAAACAGCCCTGGCTCATTCCCCCGAGGGCTCCCCAGTTTCCTCCCTGTGACCCTGTCTCTGTAGTTTTCCCCTTTGCGCACCCTCCCCCGTCCAGGGTTTTCTTTACCCGGAAGACATGAATGGGGAGAAGGATCAGAGGCTTCGAGCAGGAGAAGGAAACAAGGAAGCAAACACAGAACAAACTACAGCGGGTGCTTTGTCATTTCTCCCACGTCTGATAAAGGCCCTTCCTTCCCACCCCAGTCCCATCCCGCGTGCTCCTCCTCCTGCTCAGCAGCCAGAGCTGGTGATGGAGACCCATCTGCACCGAGCGACGCATGCCGGGAGCCATTCCCACAGCTGGCACTGTTGCTGCACCTGCAACCGGGCGGTGATCAAGGATAACGGTTATGCTGAAACCCATTTGGCTCCGTGGAGAGAGCGTCGCCCTGCAGACTGAAAGGTCCCAGGTTCGATTCCGGTCAAGGGCATGTATCTTGGTGGAGGCCACACCCCCAGTAGGGGCCGTGCAGGAGATGGCTGATCCATGTCTCTCTTTCTCATCGATATTTCTGACTCTCTATCCCTCTCCCTTCCTCTCTGTAAAAAGTCAATAAAATACAGTGGTACCTCGAGATGCGAGTTTAATTCATTCCGTAACCTTGAGGCATGGGAAACTATGAGATGCTCTACTAGAGGTAAACTGGTGGGTCGTGTGCAGCCGACCGACCCGCGCGATTACTTGCATCTCAAATATTGCTTGTATTTCAAAGCAAAAATCGCGCTGTCCAAGGCTCGTATCTCAAAATCTCGTATGTTAGGGCACTCGTATCTCGAGGTACCACTGTATATTTTTTAAAAAAACCAAAAGGATAATGATTATGCCACTGAAGTCGCTCAGCGGGCCCTAGAGCATCCAGAATGTCCATCCAGTCAGGGACCGTCTGGGCACCCTAAGAACAGAGGCTGAGATGCATTCCCTCCCACCGGGAGCACCATTGCGCCTGCCTGTGCCCCCTCTGGCAGAAGGCAGCCTTTTGCTGGGATGCTTGTCCTTTCGAAGGAAGGGGACAGTTTTTAGTATTCCCCAGGCAGAGGCCAAACGCCCAGAGCACAGGAGGCTAGGACCCCGGCGGGGCTCCTCGGGCGCTCTTATCCTTCCGGTGCTTTCCACCCTGCCCTTGCGTCCCCTCCCGTCACCGCACAGCCCACGTTTGATTAATGACGGGGCATCCCTGCCTCGCCCCTCCGCGCTTCCACGCATGTCCATTTTCATTCTCTCCTCCTCCCCCTCTTGGCATCTGGTTTATTTTGTATATAAACTGCTGATGCAAATGTCCAAAATAAATTATGCTGAATAATAGATGGAGACAGCTACATCGTTTATCATGCGAGAGGCCAGCCAGAGCTGCGTGGCTGTGCCCAAACCCGGCCCTGCCCGCCTCGGCTCACCACCGCCTGCCTGCGGTGTTTACAGCCTTCAGGCTGGAAACCCACCGAGACCGAGTCTGGGGCTCCCATGCTTTTCCTTGGGAGGTGGGGGGTGTCTGTCCCTAGAGTGGACCTGGCTGCCCCAGCCCAAGCAGCAGCCCATCCAGGACACAGGGTCACAGAAATACCCTGTTTCCCCGAAAACAAGACAGTGTCTTATATTCATTTTTGCTCCCAAAGATGCGCTAGGTCTTATTTTCAGGGGATGTCTTGTTTTCCCATGAAGAAGAAGACGGTACACATGTATTGTGGACAGTAGAGTAGTTGTTGTCATTACAAACCAGCTCACTGATGGGCCGCAGCGCAGCCGGAGCTGTTCAGGCAGGGCGAGGTCTCTTTAAATCAGGAGTCAGACGCCTGACGGTAGCTTCGGGGGCCTTCTATTCCGGGGAGGCCTTATGATCATGGAGGTCTTATATTTTTTTTGGGGGGGATGCCTTATAGTACAGCGAGAGGCAAAACTGAAAATAGGTCTTATTTTCGGGGGATGTCTTACTTTTGGGGACAGATGGTAATGCGCCACCCCTGCTGGAGGTATGCATAGCCGGGCTCAGTGGGGAGGCTGCCTGCCTTCTGCACCTGTGCCGGCCTCAGATCTGGGTGCTGTGCCCCAGGGGTTGGGCACCATCCTGAGGCTCAGTCTGCTGCCCGACTCACACCTGAAACTCTAGCGCTCCCTCTGTGTTCTAGCGAGGAAACCGAGTCTCAGAGCAAGCGACACTCGCTCAGTGCACGCCACTGGCCCGAGGCAGACAGGCTGGCCGGAGAAGGGGTTGGAGAGCAGGAGGCTGAGCTATTTCGGGGACCCAGCTCTTCTTCGAGGTGTCAGCTGGCTGCCGCTCAGTGTTCTGCCTACAGGATTTCATTTCCTCCTCCCAGCAATCACTTCGTCCCGGGGCCCACCTGCACTGCGACCCAAGGGGCTGAGGGGCCGTGGATGGAGTCTGACCCACCAAAGGCTGGACAGTGATGAATAGACAGACCGTCGCTGAGTGTCTCGGGGACAACCGTGACCCGGACAGCGGCCGCCTTTGAGAAGGCCTCTGAGCGTTGTAAAACGTTTGGGATCTAAAAAAGGAAAGGAGTTCAGGCCATAATGATAGCTGCCAAAAGATTTCCGATTCTCATTTCCGGGGAAAAATAAAATAAAAAATAAAAAATAAAATGGGGCCATATCATCCCGAGATGAGTTCCATCTGTGACTCACCAGGGAGGCCTAGGGCAGTGGTCAGCACACTCATCAGTCCACAGAACCAAATATCAACAGAACAAGGATGGAAATTTCTTGGGAGAGCCACATTTTTTAAACGTAAACTTCTTCTAACGCCACTTCTTCCAAATAAACTCGCCCAGGTCGTGGTATTTTGTGGGAGACCCGCACTCAAGAGGCCAAAGAGTTGCATGTGGCTCCCGAGCCGCAGTTTGCCTAGGGGATTCAGATAGTTTGATGAGAGATAGCAGGGCATCCTCTGGAGGCGCCTGGAGTTTAGAGCTTAAAAATGGAGGTGATTCGTCGGGGGGAGGGGCAAGAACTGAGTGGTGGCTGAGGTGGGACACTTGCATGGTTTAAAGACCTGGAAGCAGGAGAGCCTCCAGCAGCCAGCGGATTTGCTCCTCTGACGCACCCTCACGGCGACTAGCATCTCGTGCCCGCTTTGTGCCCGGCAGTCACAGGACGGTCAAAGTCAGCTTCCGAGTTCTGCCTCCTGACTCCTCGGACCTCCACACACCTTCCCCGCCTCTCCCAGAGGTCCCGGGGAGGCAGCCTCCAGCCCTGCGAGAGCAGAGGCAGCTGTGACCAACGGGCAGGCTGAAGAAGCTTTGTCAGAAGAGCAGCAGGAGCCTGGCATGACTGTGCCCCCCACCCCCATCCCCCCATTCAGTTTCCCATGCGCTTAGATCAGCGGTTCTCAACCTTTCTAATGCCGCGACCCTTTAATACAGTTCCTCATGGTGTGGTGACCCCCAACCATACTTCATAACTGTAATGTTGCTATTGTTACGAATTATCATGTAAATGCCTGTGTTTTCCGATGGTCTTAGGCAACCCCTGTGAAAGTGTCGTTCGACCCCCAAAGGGGTCGCGACCCACAGGTTGAGAACCACTGACTTAGATGATGCCTCCAGCAAGCTCCAGGTGCCAACTCCCACCTGATTCACACTCAGCGTTAGATCCCCAGGGTGCTGCTCCCCTCCTCAGACAAAACCGGGGACCAGATAACGAAGCCGATCGCCCCTCCTGTCTGGCATGTTTCCATTTATTCTAGAGAGTTCTCTCAGGGGAACCTCCTGGCCTGGTGTTGCTGCCAACACGCGGACACCTCCAAGAACCACAGGCTGTTACTTTATCATCAGCCAAGTGTTGTGGGGTACGCACTATAGCCATCTCGCGGCAGCCGGTAGCTAGATATAGAAGCAAATTGAGAGAAGCCACATTTCTTCCTCCCTCATGCTTGCTCATAAGATGAATTATAACTGTACTTACCTCCCAAGACGCTATCTACGGTGTTCACCTATAAATAAAAAGGCATTTCAAAGTGAAAGGCAGCAAGCATTTATTTGAGATCAAGAAGAGGAGGAGGAAAAAGAGGGGGAGGGGAGGAGGAAAAGGATGCAAAGATGAAAGAGAAAGAGGAGGAGGAAGAGGATGAAAAGTAGAAGGCAGAAGAGGAGGAGGGAGAGGTGGAGGAAGGAGGGGTGGAGGAAGAGGAGGAAGAGAAAATAGCCAAAAACAAATAGTCTTTTCTCTTAGAAAGCAAATGCAATGGGCATTTATGAGATAAGGGAAGGGGGACGGTTATGTCAGTGGAAGGAAGGCAAGCCTGTTGGTGCAGACAGCATAGCACAGTGATGCTAATTCTATTTTTATTTCCATCCGGCAGTCATCAGCACAGTGGTCATAATTACTGTGGTCTTGTTCCCGCAGACAGTTCTTTGGGACACAGCATCGCTTTGAGCTCAGTCCCAAGGTCGTGTTGTCCTGTTTTTGTATGCCAAGGTTTGAGGAACAAGATGCAAAGGCACTCGGGGGCCAGGCGGGTGGGTACTCCCTAAAAGTGGCTCCATTTAAATTACTTTAACAATGATAACAGTCAAGGTAACTGGGCAGAAAAACAAAAGTTTGGAGCAAAATCCTATATAATAAAAGCCTAATATGGTAAGTGTGCAGTCGACCGGTCAGCTGTTCAACCAATCAAAGCATAATATGCTAATGATATGCTAAGACTGCTCAACCGCTCTCTGTGACATGCGCCGACCACCAGGGGGCAGACTTTCTGACTCGTAGTTTATACAAGCGTCAGGTGCGGCCTGTGGGACAGACTTCTGACATCCCCTGCAGACTTGGCAGACTGAGGGGGGTGCACTATGACTGTGATACCTGCCTCCTGGGCGCCCCCTTTTCTACCGCCTCCCCTCCTCTGGCCACGGCCTCTATTCATCAATGACAAGGCCCTGAAGAAATCCGATAGTGAGGAGCGGAGATTACATGCTGAGGAAATGGGTAAACTGAAATGGGGCCGGGATGGTACTCGCCCGGGCAGGCAGCTTCATTTAGCAGCTGCTGCAAAGTCTTATTAGGAGCGGGCAGTGATCCGGAACACTGGCTCGAGCTGCTCTCCTGGTGGCAGCGGGTGGGCCGTGCTCGGAGGGGCAGAGGCAGCTTTGGGAGTTCTCGGGGGGCTCAGGCAGAGCCCACCAGCCAGGCAGTCCTCTGGGCTGCGCTCCCTCCAGTGACCACAGGAGACACTCTGCTGCCGTTCAGCCCCTGCCCGCCTCGCCCATTCCCAGCTGCTTCCAGATGGACGGCTCCCCCTGCCTCCCCGTGTCCCCCAGGACATTTCTGAGTTAGGAAGATGGGTGGCACTGGGCCCTGGAATAGGGCATGGGGCGCACTGAGTGCAGAGAGGGGAACTGAGACGGGGGAGGGCATTAGGAGCAGGACACGTGAACTTGATCTGAAGTGGCCCCAGGCACGCAGTACCTGTAAGGGCAGCAGCATGGAGGTTTGTCTTCCTAAAAATAGTGACGAGAACTCGTGAGAGCCCCAGCTCTCAGGAACCTCACAATTCCAGAGAGATGGGTGTCTGTGCAGATCTGAAGCCCTCCATCTCTCCTCTCTCACTCTGCTCTCTGCCGCTGTCCATCTGTTCCTGCTTCTCTCTCTCTCTCTCTCTCTCTCTCTCTCTCTCTCTCTCTCTCTGTCGTGCACACACACATATGCATGCACACACTCAACATATGATCTTTTCTTAAACCTCTTGGTGCTTCAGGGGACTATGAGCCTGGGGGAAGGACCCTTGGCTCTTTGCTTGATCGTGGCTTCAGCCTTTCCCACCTGTGAAAAGACATAAGACAGAAAGAAATACGTAAAACTATAACTAGGTATTTTGTGTGTCCACCGCCAGTTTAAAGATACATGCTTATGCCATTCCAAAGGCAGCCTTGCCATTTCCGGATGAGAAGTGTCACCGGAGCCCGAGGTTCTGTAATTATCCCTGTATGTGCTCTGAACCCTAACGAGGAGGCCGCGGATTGCCTCGCTGGCTGGCGACAGAGCTGCGCATGAGACGTGTCATGTGCCACGCACCCGCTCTCGGTCCCTCCGGAAGGGGAGAATTAGTTGTGTCACATCTGAAAGCCACTTTACATTCACAGGTCGTCAACCTGGAAGGAAAAAAATAACCCCAAGTTTCGCTATTCAATCTGTTTACTCTGAGCAAAATGCAACCTCTTCAGCTGATGAGAAAGAGGGTGGAGGAGATGGGAAAGGCTTTTAAGAGCTCGCTTTAAAAGCTCAAAAGGTGTCTGGGACATTAAATGGCTGTTAAAAGCCCTGGTTGTATAATTTAAGTCTAAATGAGTATGAGCGATACGGATAAAATTTGCCTCAAAATACCAGTCTGAAAAAATCAAGGAAGAGTATCGGAGACAAACACAATTTGACTTTTTCAACACCCGAACATTTGGACAAAATAATTTCGGAGTCTCAATGGAAGCTAAATGCAGTCAGATTTAAATGTCCCTAATGATCTTCCCATTAAAAGCTACAATTCGGTAATAATTATAACCACATTAAAATAAGTACACGTATTTATACATACACCACAAAAAGTACACAGATGTAGTCTAAGCTTTTAGAACTTTTTTTTTACCATAAATAATGAAAATGTGTATATTCTTATCACACACACAAATCACTCACACACACATACGCACACACACACACACACACACAGAAACACAGAGCCTGTGAATCTAAAAGTGTGAGTCAGAAAAGAAAAAAAAACACAATCATTTGGTTCTTTGGGGTGCTGTCTTTTATTTTTATTACTATAAAAATTGAAGTAGTATATTTTTATAGCATATGTTATCCCAAATTATTACTAAGTGCTTTACGTTATGAATGAACTTATAAAAATGTCTATGCTTCCTTCTGAAGATCATCACATTTGAAATAATTTTACTCTAAAATACCCAGGTTTCACCTTTACTGGTGACCCACAGAGCTGTTTCTCTGTGAAGTGTTGATTATGCCGTGAGGTTATCCATGAAGGTTATGTATTATTCACTGTTATTATTATCAGTATTGCTCTCTGAGGGCCAGTCTTTTTCTTGCTTTTCATATGGTTTTCTTAAGAATAGAAAAATCCTCACTTTCTGTATTTGATGTGCTCCTGGACTCCTTCCGTTCTGGTACTACGCTACATCTTATGCAGGACTTAGTCTGTGCTGCGTAACAAATGACCCTCCAGCTGAGTGGCTTTGAGCAGCCAGCAGTATTTCTCAAGGATTGTGTGAGTGCGCTGAGTGGGCGAGGGAAGTGATCTCTGTGGTTGACAGAGACTGCCCTGGGCTGGATGGTCTCACGCATGTGCAAGCCGTGAGCTTGATGTCAGCTGGGGTCATAGGGAGACTTGGTCCTGGGTCTCTTTGAACCACAGGCTCTTTCCTCTGATGGTAGTCACAGCCATTCCAAGGGCAGTGAGCAGACAAGTCCCAATGAGCAGGTGCCACGGAGCATCTACTAGCCACAGGTTTGCTAGCCTCTCATTGGCAACTGCAAGTCACATGGCCAAACCCAGCTTCTGTAGATGAAGAGATGGACCCCTCTTTCTCTAGGGAGTGGCAGCGAAGTCACATGGAAGTGGCTTACGCACAGTGAGGTGAGGCGTTTGTGGCCAATGTTGCAGCCAACCACCTCACATGACTACGTGATACATGTCTCAACACGCCAGAGAAGAAGGCAGTGCAAAGAACCAAAACAGGAATCAGACTCAGTGTATGAGAGAAGGCGTTGTGGTGGAGATGACCTGTGCATAAGATTTTGAGGACAAATGGAAGTTGTTTGTATTTATTTATTTATTTATTTATTTATTTATTTATTTATTTATTAGTTTCAGGAATCTGGTTAGAAGAACTAGAGCCAGGAAGGACAGTACAGCGAACCAGGGAAAGTGCACAGAGGAGAGGAATAGTCAGACTTTGTTAGAGGGTAAGGCTGGGTTGTAATCATGGTCCTGGTGTTACACAGAGAATACTGTATTCTTCTTATTGCTATTAATTTTATTATCGTAAGGTCATTGTGTTTTGTTTTAAATATATATTTTTATTGATTTTGTTTTTTTTTACAGAGAGGATGGGAGAGGGAAAAAGAGTTAGAAACATGAAGGAGAGACATCCATCAGCTGCCTCCTGCACGCCCCCTCCTGGGGATGTGCCCGCAACCAAGGTACATGCCCTTGTCTGGAATCGAACCCAGGACCTTTCAGTTCACAGGCCGAAGCTCTATCCACTGAGCCAAACTGATTTCAGCTAGATTATTGTTTTTAATTTATGTTTTCTCCCAAGCATGTAAAAAGAAATTGCAACTTTTTTGTGTATATTCTCATCACACACACAAATACACAGACAGTTCCATTTTGAAATGCAGCTTTGTGTTATTTTCTAAGGTTTTGCGGGGTGTTTTTATTTTTTTGCAAGTCTTCCTTTGCAAATTAACTAAATTAACCGTGAACACCGAACTCGCTGTCTCTTTTTAGCCATGCTCTAGAAAACACACACAACCAGAGTCACACCTGCGTGCTGGATGATCACTGAACTACGGATTCTCAGAACCTAATGTTTTAGGTTTCCTTTAGTTGGCAATTTCTACCTATCATATATGATTCAAATGCTCCCTTAGCCACAACTTCATATGCATCTCCTTAAGCTCTCATCGAGCCTTGAGAGTTTAAAAACTAGGGTAGCCGAGACCGGTTTGGCTCAGTGGATAGAGCGTTGGCTTGAGGACTGAAAGCTCCCAGGTTCAATTCCGGTCGGGGGCATGTACCTTGCTTGCGGCCACATCTCCACTGTGGGGCGTGCAGGAGGCGGCTGATTGATGTCTCTCTCTCATCGATGTTTCTGACATTCTATCTCTCTCCCTTCCTCTCTGTAAAAAACCAATAAAATATACTAAAAAATAAAAATAAAAACTAGGGTAGACACGATTTCTTAGTTCAATCATTCACGCAAACACTGTTTCAGGCACGGGGATGAAATAGACACAGCCATGTGGTGAGGAAGCTGCTGGAGTAGCAGGAGGCAGCCAGTAACAACCCTGACATTGGGTTTCTCTCTCTTTTCCTCTCTGTAAAAAATCAATAAAATATATATTTAAAAAAAGAGAGTAGAGCTTCGAATCCCGCCCCAGGGCACACCTGGAAGTGGGCAGAGAGTACGGAGGGGCCGGTGGGTGGAGGGAGGACAGGGAGGAGAGCAAGGGGCGGCCGCAGCATCTTCTTTATCCTCCTGTCCGTGGCCTTCATTCCTTTGCAGGTGCTGTCCGTCAGCTGCTAAGAGTTAATTCTTTACAAAAATAACTACAACTTGAGATAATTAGGCGCAGAGGCTTTGGAGAGCCAAATTACTCGGCGCTCCCGGTTGCTTGGAAATGGACTTCATTTTCCCATCATGAGCGAAACGATGAGTGACAGGCTGGCTCAACTAGGTGCCTCCCAGCCCTGCTTCGTCTGTCAGGCGCATGTGGAGAGAGAGGCTCTATGGATGGCTGCTGCGGCGCACGTGTGTGTGTGTGTGTGTGTGTGTGTGTGTGTGTGTGTGTGTCTCCATGCATACTTAAACTAAATTGAAAGGCATCCGCTCTGGGGAGAGCTGCTATATTTCTCTCTCTCTCTCTCCCCAATTCATCACAGCTGTTGCTTTCCCTGGAAAATCTAGTAGGTTTCTGAGAAAAGTCATGTTTATTATGGAAGCCGTTCGTTAATAATAAACAGAGGTGGAAACTTTGTTAGAAACATGTATTCTGTTTTTTCCACATGAATCTGAAGGCGTTCATGGCAAACGTACTTGCCTTCCAGGCTGGGCTCGCCTATGCAGTTTTCCTCTTTAGGAATCTTTGGATCATTTATTCATCCCCCATTCATTCATTCATTCAACAAAGACTTCATTCAAGTCTGTTATCTTCTGCCACGGACTGTGACAGGTGTAGGGAGATTGCAGAACCGGTGAGCAATATTCTTCTAACAGATTCTTGATCTGGTGGGGAAGAGGGGAACATCGAAAGCAAAATACCTAGAATATTCTGTCACATATTCCACCAGTACCTTCCCTCTGAAGAATGATATCGTGGCTTTTAAATTCAAATTGGTAGTCTTTGCCCTAATGCATTGTTGGATAAGTGTGCTATTAGTGAAACTACCTTAGAGTACACACACCCACATTTCTATTTTCAAACCTACGGTGGCGTTAGGTCAGCTGGGCTGACAAGTGTATCTTTTCTTATGTGGGATATGTGGCCTTTTATTCTTAAACCTCTCGATATTGAAAAATTGTATCGTTTCATCATCATTCTATGGACATAAAATTTGTGGGCATCTGTTCCATTGCTCTACAGCAGCTCTATAGGATGCGGGATTCTATGGATAAACACGCTCACACAGTCCTTCCATTCATAGTGTTTTTTTACAAATATATTTTATTGATTTTTTTACAGAGGGATAGAGTCAGAAACATCGATGAGAGAGAAACATCGACCAGTTGCCTCCTGCACGCCCCCTACTGGGGATGCGCCCGCAACCAAGGTACATGCCCTTGACCGGAATAGAACCTGGAACCTTTCAGTCCGCAGACCGACGCTCTATCCACTGAGCCAAACCGGTTTCGGCTCAATATTGTTTTTAATCAATCAAAGAAGAAAATAGAGATTAAACAAATAATTACCACCAATAAGTGCTTCATTACAGCTGTAATTAAGTGATATGATGAAGAAGAGAGCACAGTGCTTTAAGAATGCATATTAAGGGCCTGGCATTGATTGGGGGGGAGAGAGGGAGGGCTTCAGAAAGCCATTCGTGATCGATAAAAATTTATGATATGAAGCAGTCAGCTGGAGAGGATTGAGGGTAGCTTTTTGGTAGCTTTTTATTTATTGTTTTTTTTTTTCCCGTATAAGTATACATTTTCCTAAGACTGAGTAGGCTTGGTTCTCAGCCATCAATGGGAGATGCTAAAGCAGCTGTCTTAGGAGCTGGTAGAACAGGGAGGAGGAGGTGGCATGACTTACAGGGAATGGGGAATCCCACACCCTGAACTATAACCTCAGTTGTTTTTAATCAATCAAAGAAGAAAATAGAGATTAAACAAATATATATATTTTTGCAGCCCTCAATATATTTCTTTGTTCCTGGAGAAGCTCATTGCTTTAGACACTTTTTTCCATCCTATAGCATCCGTTATTCACATCGGCGTTCTTGTGGGATGGCCAGCACTTGTAAATCTGTTAAGTCAAACAAAAAGGTGCACTTTTAAGGCCTAACAGCAGAGAAGGGTCTGGAAATGTTTTCCAAGGCCTGAGTGCAGACCCATGGCTGGGAGGAGGAGGCGCATACCTCTGGGTCTTTGGTTGGGGGGGTGGAGGGGGTGATGACAGGTGAGGGCATCACAGGGGTAGCTGGCTGTCTCAGATTAACGGGTAATTGTAGTGACAGCAATGCGTCCAGAAGCCTGAGCCTCCAAATTGCACTTGACAGCCTGCCTTTCTCTGGAGATGGCCTCCTGAGCATGCGCCTGCCCCGCCTCTGAGCTCTGGGGCCTCCTCCTCCCACAGCCAGGAGCTGGCTAAGCAGTCGTTTCTGCTGATGAACATATGGTTCATATCAGAAAGCGAAGGAATCTCGGGAGTCACCTAGCTTTACTGACCCCCACCCCCCACCCTCTGCCTTTGTATAGATGGAAAGGCTGAGGCCTAGAGAGGTCACCAAAGTCCAGGCCGATCCAAAGGGAGCACGGAGCCCAGGCCATCCTGAGCCTTCAAACCGGAGTATCATCAGAACAGCAGTTCTCAACCTGTGGGTCGCGATGAGCCTGAGACCATCGGAAAACACAGATATTTACATTACAACTCATAACAGTAGCAAAATGACAGTTATGAAGTAGCAATGAAAATAATGTTATGGTTGGGGGTCACCACAACATGAGGAACTGTGTTAAAGGGTTGCAGCATTAGGAAGGTTGAGAACCACTGCATTAGAAGCTTCTACAGGCTGCTATTCTATTGCCAATGGGCTGCCTTAGAGCCTGGGAATTCGTTGAGTATCAAAGCCTTCGATTTGATTGCCGAAACCGGTTTGGCTCAGTGGATGGAGCGCCGGCCTGCGGGCTCAAGGGTCCCAGGTTCAGTACCAGTCTTGGTTGTGGGCACATCCCCAGTGGGCAGTGTGCAGGAGGCAGCTGATCGATGTTTCTCTCTCATTGATGTTTCTAACTCTCTATCCTTCTTTCTTCCTCTCTGTAAAAAATCAATAAAATACATAATAATAATAATAATAACAATAATAATAATAATAGATAAATAAAAACAACGGCTCCCCCTCGCTGGCCCAGTTACAGTGCGCCAGGCAGTAGGGGAAGCATCTTTGGGGCCTTGTCTCATTTTAGCCTTAAAACAACCTTGTGGAGTGTGGCTAGCTAGCATCTCATCACCCCCGGTTTACAGAGGAAAGGGACAATTATTAAATGCCAACTGCGGGCCTGGGCGGTGTTTGAAACCCTCTCTGTGCATGACCTCTTGCATTCCTTACCACCTACTGGAATATCCATCTCACAGACAGGAAACAGGCGAAGCAAAGCCAGTGTGCAGAGAGAGTGTGTCCAAGATGTTAAAACAGTTCCTATGTATCAGGAGGCAGGATGTGCACTAGAGGGCTGGTTGCATCTCCCCTCACACTGTCCCGTCTTTGTGAGTCAGGATTTGAATTTGGGTCTCTGGAACCCATTAGCCTGGCTTTTCCTCTCTGTGTTTTCCTCTTGCTAAGATTATCAGCGTAAAATATGACGTACACAAAACGGCATCTTCCTGGTATTCTTAATCACAAGGGATAATAAGAAGAGGGCTATGTCTTTATCCCAAATGAATGGAAGGTCACTGTGAAGCGATGAAGTGTGACGTTCACGGTTCTGAGAAACGAGAGCTGGAGGGCTCCAGCGTTTTCTCTGGTTCCTGACCCGCCCCTTCCCTGCCCTTTGCAAAGCTCAGGTTGCTGTTTAGGGAGCATAGTTTGCGTGGGTTTTGCAGATGTTCGGTACAGGCCACGCTGTGTGGTCCAGACCAGGCTGCAGGGGGAGGATAAAGGGTCAGACCACCGGCGGTCTGTACCTCTTCCTTTGTGCCCCTTTTATAAAATATCCATCTTTATAAATATTTGCTGTGCATCTTATACTTTGAAAGCTGGACAACCTGGTCCTTTTTCATAGGTAGAATAACAGAGAAGTGAGGCTAGGCTTATGACGCCGGAGAAATACTGCCCACTCGGTTCAATATCCAAACAGAGTTTTCAAATTTTGGTTTACAAACAATTTGCGCGGTAAGTCAAAGGACCAGTTTAGCCGAAACCAGTTTGGCTCAGTGGATAGAGCGCCGTCTGCGGACTGAAAGGCCCCAGGTTCGATTCTGGACAAGGGCATGCATCCTGATTGCGGGCACATCCCCAGTAGGGGGCATGCAGGAGGCGGCTGATTGATGTCTCTCTCTCTCATGGATGTTTCTAACTCTCTATCCCTCTCCCTTCCTCTCTGTAGAAAATCAATAAAATATATTTTTAAAAAACCAACAAAGGGTCAGTTTATTAGTTTTCTTTCAATTGGGCATTCAGAGAATAACTTTGTCTTCATTCTGTCTCGTTCTTTGATTTCCAGAATATATATAGTTTTGCATAGTTTAAATACTTGCTAAGTGATCATGCCAGCTCTCTGGTATGATGAAAGAAGTTCCTTTTTTCCGTTGCACCTCTTAAAACCGTCTTGAAATCAATAGAAATGATGTTATTTAAAAGCACTTAGCATAACCTGACAAATCACTATGGTAATGCCTCATTAACTTGGCCTCCCCAAAGTCAGCATTTTACAGTTCACAGACAGGTCTGGGCCAAGATTGCTGATTATTTACCCCTCTGATAATTCATCTCCCGGTTCCAGGTCTTCATATACATAATTTACAAGCACCCATCGGCTGAATTTTGAGATAGGAAAGTCCTAGGTAGAGAGACTCTGAGCTGAGCCCCAATATCCTTCATCCTTCCTCACTTTTTGGGCCCCTTCTGGCTCTCACCTGTGAGGTGAGGCAAGGCTACTCGCTCTTGGCCAAATAGACACCCCAAGGGACTGGCTGAGGGGGAGACCACAGCACAGGGAGCTCACACCCTTTTCTTTTAGAATGAGGGGTCGTCTGGGTTAGTGCTCTGAGCGTTTTGCCCTCACATTACTGCAAGGTGTTATTATACTATTTGACAGATGAACAAACTCGAGGTCCAGAGAGACAGAGTAACTTGATCAGAAGGTGTATCCCTGAAAGCATGAGGTTTGGTGTTAGACCTGAGCTGGACCCCAAAGTCCGTGAGACGTTACCTCCTGGCTTTGTGGTCTTGACAAAGTTTCTTTCTCCTCTTTCTCTAACCTTGGTTTCTGCATTGGTAACCTGGGGACATACTAGTAAGAGGACCTCTTATGTAACAGTAGAACCTCATGATGTTCCTGTGGTAAAGCATAAATGAATTCACACCACAGTGCTCAGCATGGACACACAGGAAGCACTACACAATTATAGCCATTATGTATGTTGTATACACTAAAGGCCCGATGCACAAAGATTTGTGCAAGAATAGGCCTACCTTCCTTTGGGTGCTGGCACCTTCTTTGCTCTGGAATGGAGCCACCTTTCTGCCTTTGCTCCAGCCCAGGGCTGCCTTTCCGCCTTCCCACGCTGCCCAGAGGCCTAGAGCAGCTGGGGCAGTGCCATGTCAATGATGCAGGTGTCCCCACCCCGCCCCTGGCTGCTTGGCACCTGTATATGCAAATGAATCCACAGCTTTGTTGGGTTAATTTGCATACTCACTCCTGATTGGCTGGTGGGCATCGCGAAGGTATGGTCAATTTGCATCTTCATCTTTTATTCGTGTCGATTATGTATTGTCTGCCTATTCCAATGGGTTATACAATTCATTTAGATGAGGGCTTTGTTTTGATGGCAGCTATGATTCCCAACACATAGAACATCGTCAGTAGCATAGTAATTAATAAACAGTCAACAATGTTGCTCGAATCAGCGCGTGACCGGAATGTCAACTCCAGAGCGTCATAGGTAAATACGGGGAAGTGAGATTGGGGAAGGGAGGGAGGCAGGCAGCGAGGAGTCAGACTTCCTCCCTGGTCCCTGGGAAGGATGGATTTAGAGAGCACCTGGCTTTTCTGGGCAGCAGACAGGGTGCATGAATTCAGTCTTCCAAGTTTCTCAGCTCCTGCTGCTCCACACGCTCAGCTTCCAGGAAATCCAGAAAAGCCCATTTTTCCTGGGTTCCATCATCAAACCCCCATCCCTTTATCTTTCCTGCACTCTGCTCTGGGTTTAGAATGGCACGTCTTCGGAATAACGCGTCTCTTTATGTATCAACATCCAGCTCACATGTCACTTACCTCCTTACCTGCGATAGGCTAGAATCAGAATTTGGTTACCTGATTTATCTCAGGAAAAGCTGAGAGCCTATGGAGAGAAAATATTCATCAATATGTTCAACTGCCTTGAATATGGAGGTAGGGCCCGGTCATTTATTAGCATTGTGCTATGTCCTAGGAATGCAAAGTAGATGAAATTTCATGAAATATACTGCCATGCTATGGAAACCTATTCAACCGTGGAAAGCAGGATTGTTTTCCGGATACACTGACAGGGGAGAGATCCAGAACACGTTGCTAAGTGGAAGAATAAGCAGCCATGTGGCATACATATATTCAAAACTTGTTTTTAGCCCTAACCAGTTTGGCTCAGTGGATAGAGCATCCGCCTGTGGACTGAAGGGTCACAGGTTTAATTCCGGTCAAGGGCAAGTACCTTGGTTGCGGGCGCGTCCCCAGTAAAGGGTGTGCAGGAGGCAGCTGATAAATGTTTTTCTCTCATCGGTGTTTTTAACTCTCTATTCCTCTCTGTAAAAAAGTCAATAGAAATATATTTTTAAAATACTTGTTTTTAAAGCATCACACTACATCTATATCCATAGATGTGTGCCTAAGTGCAGGCCCACAGCCCAGAGGTTTTTTGAGTAATTATATGTACAGGAAAATACCCCTTAAAAGAACACAGCATCTGATACAAGTGGCCGCCTCTAATGGAATGAAATTGGTTGGGTCGAGATTTTGCTTTATCTCCGTTGGCAGCTTCCCCCCAATCTTTTTATGTAATGAAAAAACAAACCATTTAAATGTAAAAACAAGAGATAACAACAACAAACTGAGGTTATATAATGAGAATCTATAAAATTGCTCTTCTTGTGCTTCTGAATAAGTCATGGCTCTCTTCTCAAGGGAGACTGGCACCCCTAAACAGGGATGCAAACCAGCATACCTGTGACAGGCGCAGGACTGCGTGAGGGTACAGGGGAGGGAGGGCTTCTCTCACGGCAGTCACGGCTGATTTCTGAGCTGGTCCATGAAAAAGACAGAGGACTGCCATGTGGGTGGGAGCATGTGCACAGGCTGAGGGCAAATGGAGCTTGTCTGAGGCATGATGGGTGGAGGTTGGCAGGGCTTGGGCTGGGCCGTGGCATGAAGGAGGCTGAAAGGATAGGTCGCATCCAGGCTGTTAACTCATCTTCGTAGAGCGCTGTCTAGAATCAGCATAGAGATTCTAGAAAAGCCCACTTTCTTCTTTCATTTCAAAGCTATGCTTTGAATGTCTACTGGGGGTGTTAGATTTCTTACTCATGTGTGCATTTCATGATAAACAGGAAATATATGAACTTGGCCTTCTTGGAGACTTGACTCCAGTAGTAGACTGGAAGATAATTTTTTTTTTTAATCTCAAAAAAGACAAGAGATAAGGAACTACAAAATGATAGTTGGGTCGTTTGCATTAATTAAACATTAGAACGAGGTGTTGCTAAAGCTCTAAAGATTCGAATCTGTAATTAAGAGCAGCTCAGACCTTTGGTACTTTGTGAAAGATAAAAATGTGGAGGCAGAGCCGAGGTTTCTGGAAATCCGCATGGAAGTAGCTGTGCCATGGATTCTCCTCTCGGTTGTCTTGAGAGGGAGAGTTAAGTTTGCTTAGCTCATCTGCCTAGCTAGCTGTTTTCCTGTCTTCTGCACTGTTGGATTTCCATCACTAGGTGATTGGAGCCTCAAGAGTCTGCATTAGAGCAATGAGCAGTGAAACTTTAAAAAACAACAACAACAACAACAAACAACAACCACAAAAAGAAAACAATGCTTTTAAAAATATGTAGGTAGTCGAGACCGGTTTGGCTCAGTGGATAGAGCGTCGGCTTGCGGACTGAAAGGTCCCAGGTTCGATTCCGGTCGGGGGCATGTACCTTGCTTGCAGGCACATCTCCAACTGTGGGGCGTGCAGGAGGCGGCTGATCGATGTCTCTCTCCCTTCCTCTCTATAAAAAAATGAATAAAATATATTTTAAAAAAATATGCGGGTAAGTGTAGTAAATAGTCATACACACACGCACACTCGCATGTCCACACATCTTCTAAAACAATAATGGAAGCGAAGATAATTTTCAAAAGTTACAAAGAGAAGTGCAATATTTTTCTCTTTGTTTTCCCCCAGAGCTAATTTTAAGTAAGAAGCTGTTCTCAGATCCTCTAAAGATCTCCGCCTAAAATTCTGTTTCTCACCATCCCCCCCACTCCCCTCCTAAGATCAGGCTATGCTCATTATGTTCTTGATGTGTTTCTGCCCTGGAAGACGTGTGTGTGCCCACAACACTGTATAAACGAGAGTCTCTTGTTCTTTTCGGTTAGCCTGCCAAAGTGAGATTTTTTTCTCTCTTCGCCTGCATGTGCCACGTGCATTCCTTTCCTCTGAGAAAGAAATCCCACTGTTCTCTTCTCTCTCATGTTGTTTATACTTGGCATATGCGGGGCTGAGTTCTTTATTTAAATGCCTTCAGTTAGGTATCTTCCCGTAGAAGCTACCTTAAGATACGAAGAGATACATTTCAGAGATCCCTATTCTGTCATGATGAGAATGAAACACATAGCTCACTCTGTTATATGTCCCCAAGCTACGAGGCATGTCTTCTATGACCTGCCTGTCAAGTCCTCAAATAGTCCCTTTGTGAACATCCCTGAGGATGTCTCTGTTCTGTACCATTTCTGTTGCTCTGTGTAGCCGTGGCTTTAAAGAGGCCTCCTGCCCAAACCGGTTTGGCTCAGTGGATGGAGCGTCGGCCTGTGGACTGAGGGGTCCCGGGTTTGATTCAGGTCAAGGGCATGTACCTTGGTTGTGGGTGTGTCCCCGGTGGAGGGCGTGCAGGAGGCAGCTGATCGATGTCTCTTTCTCATCGATGTTTCTGACTCTCTGTCCCTCTCCCTTCCTCCCTGTGAAAAATCAATAAAGTATATTTAAAAATAAATAAATAAATAAATAAATAGGCCTCCTTCCACGCGATTCCATGGTCTCCCAGCAAAGTCTACCCACTAATCTTAGTTCCACCTTTGGGGTCATATAGAACAGATGGGATTTCACGTCTACACAGAGCTCTTCACTTATTCAGAGGCAACTGTCTTGTCTCTCTTGACTTTGCTCTCCTTTATCTCCATCTCCATCTGGTTGTCCTCTGCCCAGTGTCCCTGGTTGGCACAGGTCTCTGGTACTTGTGGTTCCAGTCGTGGTCTGACCAGAGTGGAGTGGGAGTCTTATTTATTTTGGGTTCCTACTTTACTTGTAAACTAAATAAAATCAATAAGTACATGTACATTTTAAACTATAATTTCACTTTTTAAACTCAGAGCTGTGATAATACTATAAAATTCTTGGTCATTTTTCACACATTATTATTTGTTTAATATGTTTTTATTGATTTCAGAGAAGAAGGCAGAGAGAGACAGAGAGATAGAAACATTAGCCCTGACCTGTTTGTTTCAGTGGATAGAGTGTTGGCCTGCGGACTGAAGGGTCCCAGGTTCGATTCTGGTCAAAGGCATGTATCTTGGTTGTGGGCACATCCCCAGCGGGGGTGTGTGTAGGATGTAGCTGATCAATGTTTCTCTCCCATTGATGTCTCTGTCCCTCCTCCTTCCTCTCTGTAAAAAACCAATAAAATATAATCTTTTGAAAGATAGAAACATCCATGATGAGAGAGAATCATTGATTGGCTGCCCCTTGCATGTCCCACACTGGGGATTGAGCCCACATCCTGGGCATGTGCTGGACCTGGGTATTAAACCATGACCTGCTGGTTTATAGGTCAACACTCAATCACTGAACCACACTGACCACACACACACACACACACACATTGTTATTAAAAACATCTCCCACTTCGTTTTGAAGTTACTATGCAAAAACTTGTAACAAATGGTATAGGGTTTGAAACCGTGTCATGATAGCCGTCAATATATATAGATCATTGAATGAAACACAGTTCTTTTGATCTCATTTTGGAAGGGAGACTCGAGTGAATTTTTTTTGTGTATTTCAGGAAAGTCTTAAAATGCCAATTACTTTTTTTATTTTCATTTTTCTACTTGGATAAAATGTGTGGCTGTAGGGGAGGAGTCACGTAAAAATTGGTCATCTGTCTGGGTTGATAATTGTGCTTTTTTTAAAAATATATTTTATTGATTTTCCACAAAGAGAGTTAGAAACATCAATGAGAGAGAGAGACATCGATCAGATGCCTCCTGCACACCCCCTACTGGGGTTGTGCCTGCAACCAGGATACATGGCCTTGACCGGAATCAAACCCGGGACCCTTTAGTCCGCAGGCTGACGCTCTATCCACTGAGCCAAACCGGTTTTGGTGATAATTGTGCTTTTGAGGTATGCCTGCCAGCTGTGCGTGCAAGAAACTATCCTATCTGGAAGGCCTTTTCTATTTTTCTGAACTTCCCAGGAAAGATACCTCTTTCCTCCCTCCCTTACTTACTTGTTATTTGACCAAAGGCTGATCTGAGGGCCCTTCCACGCAGATCACGCTCGCCCCATTAAACAAGGGTGCACGCAGTGAGTCCATCCCACACGGGCACGGGAAGGAGAGCTGGTGACTCAGAGGCTGGGCCTCAGGCCGTGGCTGAATCGATCCCCTCAGCAGCAGCTCGGCTACTGACACCAGTTCACTGCCATCAACACCGTTTGTCTCCCTTCCAGAGAGACGCGCTCCATGCCCAGCCTCAGTAGCCGGCTGCCTCCCGGCTCAGCCGTTCCCCGTTAATTGCAGTGAATGGCTCATTAGCCCTGCCTTTCCGGACCTCGGTCGCCCCCGAGGAGCAGCGAGGTGTGGCGACGAGTCCACGCAGCGGGCTTCGCATGCTGATGGCCCTTCCGCCGTCACATCGATTAGGCAGGTGCCCTGTGCTGGATTCGGTGCAGAGCTGAAAGGACACGGTTTCTGCCCTTAATGAGGGAGCAGATTAAGGTTTAATCATCTTTTTTTTTCCCCGAAGAGCGGATCCTTCCCTCGATGGAGGACAGAGTGTCCCTCTAGAAGGAAAGTGGTGCCTGATTTACACCCCTCAGACCCTCTCGCATGTCACAGAGCGAGATGCGAAGGATGTGCCGTACCCTGCGGGTGTCGGGATGATGCTGAGATGGGAAAACCCACCTGCTGAAACGCTGGGTTGTTGGTAGTGAGCACAAAACGTGGTGGTGATGATGGATGCCATCTTTCCGTGTGGCAAAAGCCTAACCCCCTGGCATCAAGACAGCATGCTGATTTGGAACAAGAGGGCACGCTCCAAGCAAGTCACTGCCAGTTGACCAGCCGCGTGGTCTCTGCACCCCCTCTTTATCGGAAAGGGGGCGATGCTCTCTCTCTGTGAGTAATGTCAAGCTGTACACAGAAGCCGCCGGTTTCCAGGAAGGCCTGGGGGGTCCCTGAAGTTACAGGAACCGGTCCTCATGCTCGGTCACGTGAATAAGTAGCCCCGTAGCCTTCCAGATGCTCATCAATTACAAGTGTCCCGCCCAGTGCAGCCGGGCAGCGGATCATGCATCCTGGCGCACACACAGAGTGACGCTTCTTTTATTGACTCTCTGAGCCTCGAGGGCCCCAGCTGTTTTTAATCTCCTCACTCACGTTGCCCTTTTCTCTCATTCCGCTGGCTTTTGCTTAAAAGGGAAGGCCCCGCATTTGATTGTCAATAAATCTCTCAGTGAGCGGTGCTCTTAAGGGGCAAGGTATTTTTTTTTTTTTTTACTTGAAAGTTTGGTTCCAGGCGATGGAGTCGCTTAGGAGTGAGAGCTTGGATGGCCACGATACCCGTCTGGTGTCAAGGAGCGGTCTTCCTGGCAAGAAAGTGAGACAACAGCCTTCACCGAAAAGCTTTGATCTCGTCTTGTCATCTTTGCAAAGACGAATATGCATGAAGCATCTCCCAAGAGCCTCTGGGAAGAATTGTTGGGCGGAGGGGAGAAGCCCGGTCATCAGAGTTCCCAAAGAGGAAGAAAAAAAAAAAAAGTCAGAATGAGAAGTTGCCGGAAAGAATGCATTAGCCGGTATTAAAATCGCCGAGGTGGTTAAGAAATCCACCATTAACACCTTGCAAGGCTCAGGGGGCGGAATCGATTTAGAGAGTTCAGGAAATTCCGCACCTGGCTTGGTGCAGTAAACCCCGAAGTCATTACGAAGAAGTAGTTAAGCCCCCTTGTTCCTCATACACTTATTTTCCTTGATCCCATTTAGTTCTTTCTTCAATTTGCGGAGACACAGGTGTACACTGATCTCAGCAGCCCATGAATATTTGAAAACTAAACTTTCTCTCAAAGTCGTTTAAACTCCCTAATCACTACCTCACATTTGTATTGTCTGATCAGTTAAACTCAAGGAAGTCTTTAGGATGGCTTCAACTTAGAGAGAGGGAAAAAAAAGGTCGAAGTATTCTGGTCTCTAATTTTGCTGCCCCTTGAGACCATTGCTGACTTGGTATGTCCATACACTTCATTCATATAACAAATACTTACTGAGCATATACTAAGTGTGCTGAAGAATATGACCATAGAGGACACATGTAGCTCCTGTCCTCATTTTTTTATTGTGGGCCATAAAGGACATTGACTATTGTTATTATTTTTCAAAGAAAATGTCATTTTAAAAATGACATTTTTTAAAAATCAGAAATACATGGATTATCTTCACTAAAGGCATCTCTTCAATTTAAAGAGCCAGATCTAATTTTTTATAGGATATGCCACCTTTTTTTTCCCCTCCTGAAGATTTTTGGATGAGGATTATTATTATCATTATTTATTATTTAGTGAGTGCTGTCAGATGGCTCAGCAGCATACACATATAAATGGGTAAACATCAACATGTAATCCGTTTCCAAAAGGAGCAGGTGTTTATCATGAAAGTATTTGAAATTACTAAAATAATGCCCATTAGTGGTTTTCATTTCCTGGAAAATATTGTCTCTGTGGTCATTCAACGCCTGTGGCATTTCAAGTGGAATAAATTAAGGCAATCTCTTATTTCTGGCAAGTTTCCATGTTGCCACCATCAACAAAAGTGATATCTATTACCCGCAGGACCAATATTTTTTCCTCAAATTCTCTTATGTTCTGTGTTAGCAGAAAAAAATCAAAAGGCAAAAAAAGTCAGCTGTTTATCTTCAAATTTTATTTCAGTAATTTGTTACAAATCCTTTTCAAATGTCACATTAACAAGAGCTATAAAGGAAAAGAGAGAAGACGGAGGAAGAAGAGAAGATGGAAAGAGGAAGAAGAAGAATCAACTAGTGGGTTGATTTGAGGTCACCAAACAATTATAAGGACTGCAACTAATATTTGTTTTGAGTTTAGCACTTTGCAAAGTGCTCTCCCATATTATCTCAATTAACATTTACCACAATCCTGGAAGGGAGGGGCAAAGTATGTTATATTTAGCATCTCAAATCTATGGAGGAAGAAACTGAAACTCAGAGAGGTTAAGTAACTTGGAACGCTCACATAAATGGGATTGTAAAATAGTTCAGCTGCTTTCAGAAAAACCTGGCAGTTATAAAAACATATATCAATGAACCAGATAAATTGAATCCAGAGATAAATGGATAAATGGATCAATAAAATGTGGTATATCCCTGAAATGGAATGTTATTCATCAGTAAAAAGAAATAAAACACTAATACATGCTACAATATGGATACATTTGGAAAATATTATGCTAAGTGGAAGAAACTAGTGTAAAAGACTACAGGTTGTATGATTTCATTTATATGAAATGTTCGTATTAGGCAAATCTAGAGAGAAGTAGATTAGTGATTACCTAGAATAGGGAAGGGAGGAGATTGGGGGGGTTGGGGGTTGACTGCTAAAAGGGCGCACAATTTCTTTTGCGGGGAGTGATTAAAAAACTCTTATTTTGCCGAAACCGGTTTGGCTCAGTGGATAGAGCGTCGGCCTACGGACTGGAAGGTCCCGGGTTCGATTCCGGTCAAAGGCATGTATCCTGGTTGCGGGCACATCCCCAGTAGGGGGCGTGCAGGAGGCGGCTGATTGATGTCTCTCTCATCGATGTTTCCAACTCTCTATCCCTCTCTCTTCCTCTCTGTGAGAAATCAATAAAATATATTTAAAAAAAAAACCTCTAATTTTGATCATAGTGATGGTTGCACTACGTCATGAATATGCCAAAAGGCATTGCATCATACACTTCGAACGAATATGTGTGTGAATTCTATCTCCATAAAGTCGTTACCAAAGAAAAAGGAAAGCAACGGGAATTCATTAGCAATAGCGATTCCAAAATATCACCCACCCATTTGTGATGCACATCGATTTCCATCTCCCTCCCTCTCCTTTAATCCCTTAGAATGGCTATGAGAAAAGCAGCAATTATGTTTGTACATGCTGCCTTGCAAGATGGAACCAACGTGGCATACAGTTTTTACATCTGTCTCTGCGAGGAAATTATGGATGTTGGGGATTCGAGATAGCTTAGAGCAAATTCCCAGCTGGTCACAGGGTGTTTGGACTCTGGCTGTCGGGATCGGAATTCAGCAGGAACTGTGGTGTTTGATGCTACTGGTAGGATTATATCGTTATGGCCCCCATCTGTCTGTGACCGGTGGGAACGATGTGGAAGTAATGAAGCTCTTTGGAATGAGAATTCGGAATCTGATGAAAACACAGCCAGCTTCCATTAGGGAAGGAGGAAGCATCCTTGTGGAGTTTGTTCGGTCCAAGACAGCAACCTCTCCTTGGGCTCCCCGTTCAGCCAGAAGAATGTTCCATTGGGGAGGCTGCAAGCAGCCCCCAGGGACAGATGTGAAGTCACTAGGTCTTTTTCCCAACTACTTAGACACCTGGTTTATTTTGGGATCAACCGTAAATAGATTGTAGTCCTGCCTGGTGAATACCATCTAATTTATATTAAAAAGTTGGGCCGAGACCGGTTTGGCTCAGTGTATAGAGCGTCGGCCTGCGGACTGAAAGGTCCCAGGTTCGATTCCAGTCGGGGGCATGTACCTTGCTTGCGGGCACATCTCCACTGTGGGGCGTGCAGGAGGCGACTGATCGATGTCTCTCTCTCATCGATGTTTCTGACTTTCTATCTCTCTCTCTTCCTCTTTGTAAAAAATCAATAAAATATATTTTTTTTAAAAAAAGTTGGTACTATACAAGACAATTAACTGGAAAACGACTCTAATGGGTGAGGAAGGAGAATGGGATGTGGAATTATTTAACCCAGCAAGCCCCAGGGTGAACTGGACCCCTGGTTTGCTGGGATATTCTGAGAGACTATTGCTTCTAAGCAAGAAGAGAAAATGGCCATGTGACTTTCCAACCTTCCCATATTCAGAATGACGGATACTGTATGTTTTTATGAGGCAAGATTTAGCTAGAATTATGTGTGTAGTGCTTCTTAATTAAGAGGCCACTTTTTATGTATGTGTTTAAATATGAGATGGCCCAAACCGGTTTGGCTCAGTGGATAGAGTGTTGGTTACAGACTCAAAGGTCCAGGTTCGATTCCGGTCAAGGGCATGTACCTTGGTTGCCGGCACATTCCCAGTAGGGGGCGTGCAGGAGGCAGCTGATCAATGTCTCGCTCTCATCGATGTTTCTAACTCTCTATCCTTCTCCCTTCCTCTCTGTAAAAAAAATAAAATATATTAAAAAAATAAATATGAGATGAATATTGAGAGGAACATTCCATACCAGAGGTTGGCAATCCATATATGATCTGGAGCTTTCTTCCTTGCCCAGTCTTCTCATCTATTAAATAATATGAATGTGGGCCAGATAATTTTTAAGATCAATTACACACCGAATCTTCAAAAGTCTTTAGAAATCCATAATATTTTCTATTTCTTTATCTAGGTCTTGATCCATTAATGAATTTGGCAAAACATAATAAGCACTTACTGTATGTTGCTCAGGATGCCAAGAACAGTGAATGCAGAAGTAAAAATGACAGACAAAGCCCCCGCCCTCAGGAGCTCACATTGCCCTCATGGAGTAGGCATTAGGACAGTGGTTCTCAACCTGTGGGTCGCAACCCCTTTGGGGGTCCATCGACCCCATCACAGAGGTTGCCTAAGACCATCAGAAAACACAGATATTTACATTATGATTCACAACAGAAGCAAAATTACTGTTAGGAAGTAGCAAAGAAAATAATTTTATGGTTGGGGGTCACCACAACATGAGGAACTGTATTAAAGGGTCCTGGCATTAGGAAGGTTGAGAACCACTGCACTAGGAAATGAGCAAGCAAGCAAATACGCAGGCTGCGTATAGAGTCTGATGATTACACCGGAAGGAATGAACAGAATGATGTGACAGCAGGAACCGAGGTGCGATCGAGCTTTAAATCAGGACAGGAGGGTATGGGAGGGCTTCTCTGGAGAGATGATGTCTGAGTCCACATCGAAGAAACTGCACAAACCTGCCAAAGCTCTGAGGGACACAAGATGCAGGAGGAAGGCAGGTATACACCCCTCAGGTGCAAGGGAAGGTCAGGAACAGAAAGACAAGTGGCAAAAGTTGAGTCCCAGGTCAGAGAGGATGGGGCATCCTGGATACGGAAGTGGTAGTTAGATGATGGGAGGCTTTGGGTACCATGGTAGAGAGATGGACTTTTCTCCCAGGACAGGAGATTCCACTAATTGATATTTAAGAATGATCACTCTAGCCAAAACCTGTTTGGCTCAGTGGATAGAGTGTCAACCTGCGAACTTATAGGTCCTGGGTTTGATTCCAGTCAAGGGCATGTACCTTGGTTGCAGGCACATCCCCAGTAGGAGGTGTGCAGGAGGCAGCTAATCGGTGTTGCTCTCTCATCGATGTTTCTAGCTCTCTATCCTTCTCCCTTCCTCTCAAACAAAACAAAACAAAACAAAAAAAGAATGATCACTCTAGCTATTTAGTAGGAAATGAATTTGGTGGTAAAAGTCGAAGCAGAGAAACCAGCCAGAAAACTATGGCTTTAATATATATTTTTTATTGATTTTTTACAGAGATAAAGGGAGAAGGATAGAGAGTTAGAAACATCGATGAGAGAGAGACATCGATCAGCCGCCTCCTGCATGCCCCCTTCAGGGGATGTGCCTGCAACCAGGATATATGCCCTTGACCGGAATCGAACCCTGGACCTTTCAGTCCGCAGGCCGACGCTCTATCCACTGAGCCAAACCAGTCTCGGCGAAAACTATTGCTTTAGTCAAGGGGAGAGAATGGTGCCTTGGATGGCATGGTGCCAGCAGAACGAAAGAGGAGAGGGTGGATTTAAAGGCACAGAGAAATAACAACAACTAGCACCTGGTGATGGATGGACAGTCAGGATGAGGCAGAAGAAGAAGCAAGGATGAGCACTTAACTTGGGCTACTGGGTAGATGGCCGTGACATTTAACCAGATGGCAACGAATGGGGAGAAGCCTGTTTGAGGGGCAGCAAGTGGTGGAGAACTAATGCCAAGAGCTCTGTACTGAGTTTGTGCTGGGATACAATCAGGCATGTAAGTGGAGCTATTGCATGGGTAGTTGTATGTGCAATCCCAGGGTAAGCACACTAAATGCAACAGAACCTCACTAATGGGGAAAATGTAGAGCCTTTTATAACTTTGATGAAGGCAAAGCACCTATAGTTAAAGATATATGGTAGATACGAAGATTGTTATTGCTTCCCACTTATTAAATTTCTTTCCAAAACTCTGGATGCTCAGTCTTCTAGATCTTAAAAATGTTTTCATCCAAGCACATTGTAAAACAAACATTGTTCCTCTTCCCTGCGTCTGTGACCTTTTCCTCTTATCTTCCATTTAGGTTCAATCTCAAAACGTTTTTTAATTTCATCTTCTGTTTTTTATTTGTCTTTTTTTTTTTTTGAGTTAAGCTTTCAGCAATAAGAATCGTCATAGACTTGAGATAGAAAAGCAAACTTGAACCTCTTTGCCCACTGTTCCTCGGAGTAAATAAGATGCCATTATTTTGTCCTGATCGGTGACTTTCACGGTATGACTGACTAGTCGGGATAAAAGTGAAGAGAGACTTACCCAAGGACAAGTTCAAATGTTTATTCAAGGTAGGAAAGGCCCTCTTAGTCCCTCTAGTGTATGACAGAAGCCAGACCGGGACACGGTAATTCCTAATGATAATTGTGATGGCATATTCTGGGGAGATCCTTTTATTCTTTGTCATTCTGTTAATTCTGCCCAGAAAGAAACCTTCTCTTTGCTGGCTGGTGACATTTCCTCTTGAGAACAAGAGTGGTAAGATTTAGAGATCAGAAGCTAAATAAGATAGTTTTGGAACTTCCGCTGGAACAGAAGGCATTTTTTAAACCCTCTTTCTGTTGGAATCCAGGACAGATTTCTTTATATATATATATATATATATATATATATATATATATATATATATATATATATATATATATTATTGATTTTTTACAGAGAGGAAGGGAGAGAGATAGAAAGTCAGAAACATTGATGAGAGAGAAATTGATCAGCTGCCTCCTGCACGCCCCACAGTGGAGATGTGCCCGCAAGCAAGGTACATGCCCTTGGCCGGAATCGAACCTGGGACCTTTCAGTCCTCAGGCCGACGCTCTATCCACTGAGCCAAACCGGTCTCGGCCAGGACTGATTTCTTTTTCTGGGGCATCCTGCACCCGTAGTAAGATGGCTTGGAACCATGTCTTGACTTCATCCCTGTTAGCTGTGTGGTCTGGGACAGTTTATTCATCCTTCTTATTCCCAATTCTCCTGTTCATAAGTTTGGGAAAATATTTACATAAATACCCTATGACAGGCCCATGTGAATGGTTTCCTTCACAGGAGTATTATAAAGATTATGTGAAGTAAAGAATGTAACCGTGCTTAGAAACTGTGGTACACAATATGTGCATAATATTATATTTCACATGGGAAGGAGATGAACGTCCAAGTTTTGTACACACAGTCGCTGGAGTAGACTACGTTGTATGGCTGCCATTGGCACACGCTGAAAGAACCTCCAGTCCCAACTTCCCTTAACGCTCTTTGCTGCTCTTGGCACCTGCCCACAACCCCTCTTGGTGGAGCAGAAGGGGAGATGTGTGGTTTGGGGGGGAAGTTGAGGAGGGGTAAAGAGTTATCCCGGGCTAAAACAAGAGGCTGCATTTCTCAGATTAGGGAGACAGCGAACTGGTTCCGCCTCCAGCAGCTAGACCTCTCAATGGAAACCATGAGGGCTGGAGCCAACACACTACACGCTCATTCGGCAGCTTGACTGCAGCTGATATCATAGCAGATTCCTACCCTGTTACCAAGAAGAAGGACCCCTTAAGGAGGCCTGTTCCCAAGTGGAAAGATGAGGGGGATGTGTCAGGTGAGAATCTGAGCACCGGTGTGTGCAGGAACAGGTCACAGGGCACCACTCCCACCTGCAGTGCCACCAGGAGGGCATGGATCAGTGCAGGAGATTCCTGACTGGCCTCCTTGCTTCTCCCTGTGCTGCCTACCATCTGTCCTCAAGATGGCATCCTTGATTGGAAGATGGCTCAGATCATGGCACTCCTTGCTTGCAATGCTGTCATGGCTCTCCATTCCATTCAGAGAAAATACCCAGTTCCTAATGGGGTTCACATCATTGGGACTGTCTTCTCCCACCCCACATACACCTCACCACCATCACCACCATCACCACCACCAATTCCTTTTGACTTTCTTCACTATTCTACTGCTTCTTGACTATCCCAATTACACTGGCTGCCTTGTATTGTGTGAACACTCCAGGCATTCTCTGGCTGAAGGATGTTTGGTATGATTGTTCTGGGATTTTTTTTTTTCCCTAGATATTTTTCCTGGGTAACTTCCTCGCCTGCATCAAATCTTTATTTGTCACCTCGTGAATGAAGCCTACCCTCATAATCATATTCAAAATTGTAGAATGCCTTCCAACTCAGGTGCCTTTTTTTCTCTATTTAAAGAAGTTTCTACAGTGCTTACCACCATCTAAAAGCTCTATACATTGGCTTACGTGTTGTTATTGATTACTGCTTGCTTGCACCTTCTAAAAGAAAATACAGTGGTACCTCGAGATACGAGTGCCCTAACATACGAGATTTTTGAGATACGAGCTGTTGAGCGAGCGATTTTTGCTTTGAAATACGAGCAACATTTGAGATAGGAGTCATTTCGCGGATCGGCCGGCTGCACACGACCCACCAGTTTACCGAGACTCGAGCGTCTCATAGTTTCCCACGCCTCAAGGTTACGGAACGAATTAAACTCATATCTCGAGGTACCACTGTATATGAAGAAATTATCTTTACCTGCTTTGTTCATATACATAACCTCACATCTAGAGCACCTGGACACAGAGATATGATAAATATGTGTGGAATGCCGGAGACCACAGGTCAGGAAGATTCGGAGTAACCTGGGAGTGAGATAAAATAACCTGGAGTTCCTATCAGAGATAAGGCTCTTCTCTTCCCTCCTCCTCCTTTCCCAATCTCCACTACCTACTTCCTCTTCCCTTTGTCTGCTTCCTCTGGCTCCTTCCGTGTGCTATTCCACCACATCCTGAGAGCATCCACTCCAGGGACTGGTTGGGGTAGGCAGGCTCAGAGATAACAAATCTGATTTCTCTCAGAGGGGAAGCACTTCTGAGAAGCCATTCGATGTTATAGAAGGTCAAGTCTGATAAACTAGCTAAATGAGCAAGCTGGATAATTTATGTTTGGGTTAGAACCAAAAGAACTAAAAATGTTGAGGCTAGATGTCTGGATTTAAACCTAAACTGTCAAAACTCAAAGATACGCCATAAATGCCCAGGCTGTGGTCATACCATTACTGGAATAAGTGCATACGCTCTCAAATGATGGTTTGGGGAAAGTCCTCCTGAGTATCTTCTGAGAATTTGATTTAAAATATCTCCACTGGATCATCGGTCCTCTTCATTCATTTTATAGAATTCACAAGCTATCTGTATTTCAGTGTTACATCTGTGGAATGGGTGTAAAGACTGGGAAAAGGGGGTTCAGAAAAAGAAGGTATAAACTGATCAGAGTGTCCTACCAAGGAAAAGCATCATATTAGCCATGAATGGGAATTTTTAAAAATATACTTTTATTGATTTCAGAGAGGGAGAAAAAGAGATAGAAATATCAATGATGGAGGACAATCATTGATTGGCTGCCTCTTGCACATCCCCTACAGGGGATAGAGCCCATAACCTGGGCATGGGCACTGACTGGGAATCAAACCATCACCTTATCTGGTTCATAGGTTGATGCTCAACCATTGAGCCATACCAGCTGGGCATGAACTAGTGTTCTTTTTCCTGAAATCAAATAGTCACCAGAGCCAGAAAACCAAAATGTCTGATTTTTCTTGCTTTTCATTTCCTCTGACCACCATCCGCCTCCCCCATTCTCATTGAGTTCTCTTAGTAGGTTTAACCTTCTGGATCATTCTTTATGCACAATTGTTCTCTAATTCCTTTCACCCCCTCTTGTCTCCACTGCGCGACCATTGTGTACTTCCTGTTGGAGCATTGTTCGCGGCTGTCTGCCCTCCCTCTGATTGGCTGAAGCCTGCAGCTCTCAGAGAGGCACTGCTGACACAGTGGAATAAAGTAGGAATAAAGTGGAATTAATTTAAGTGGTTTTTCTTCACATTTAGGACTGCTATTAAGGTGTTGATGGTTGGTAATAAAGGACCTTTTAGAGTAGGAAATAAAATTATCTTATACAAACATAAATGAGTCTGGACAATGATTATGCTAAGGCAATTGGAGAGCAAAGTCTGATTAGGGGTGTCAATTCTTGCTTTTTTTAAAAGGTATTTACTGTAGGGCCGATCTAGCAATTGATAGATAGACATTTACCCTTCATAAAGTGTGCAGTACATCATGAATATACTGCACTTCTTGCATTTGGCCTTTTTTTATACCCAAGACATTTTTAGTAGGAGGTTTAAACGCTCAGTCGTATTGGTTTTGTAGAAGTTTCCAGAAATTTTCTGCAGTGAAATAAGAGCGAGTCACTACTTGGGGAAAAATCAACCTGATCATCAAACACAATTTTAATATGTGAGAGGTTATATGTCATTCACACGGTCTCCCAAGAAACATGAAGGAAACCACGGTTAGGAAGAAAGATTTAGAACAAGACAGAAATGTCCTGTGGGAAACAATTCTCTATTTGTCGGTAGGCCATAATTTACCTGCCTTGGAAAAGATTTCCATTTATCCCGAAAAAAGGTCATTGCTCTACGTTAAATAACGTATGCTTAAAAACATATTTGTTGAGGTTTAATAACCTTGCAATCAATGTCTTCCGTGAATAGCCGCCTACTTGCTAACAAAGATATACTGTCCTCCTGCACTGAAGCTCCCCGTCTTAATTACTTTCACTAGATAGTTAATTTAATGGACCCGAGTTTTATAGATCTGCCAATAGTGATTTTTATGTGTACAGAATGGAGGACCAGCGGAGCTTACTCCTGTCTAAGGGACAGATGTTGCTGTCGGGCCCAGCCTCGCTATTCAGACCTTTTCTCACCTGCTAACCTCCTCACAGAAAGCCCTCTCTCTCCCCCGGGTACCCCCTTCCCTGTGCCTTTAAGACTGTATCTCATTCAGAACCTCCTCGTCCTCTAAGCCGGCAAACTCACCCATGAACCCTCATCAGATCTCCATAAGAGCTCAGCTCCTCCTAGGAACTTGCATATCACGCTTTCTTTTCCTCTGCTGTAGCTGTCATCATCTCTTTCCCCCCATTCTGCATCATATTCATGATTGTGTCTCCCCCAACATCTAATCATGTCTTATGACAAAGTGGGGAGTCAGTGGAGGCTGAATGAGTGAGCACAGAGCCTGACTCGTGGATCTTAGGAGCTTGCTCTGGATCTGAAGCTGTCTCTGGAACCCTCCTCTTTCTGCTCCAGGATTAGGGCAATAGCTGAGCCCCTACTGCCTCTTCATATACACTGAGTGGCCAGATTATTATGATCTCTAAACACGTAATAATCTGTCCACTCAGTGTGTGTGCTATGTGTGTGTGGTGTGTGTGTGTGTGTGTGTGTGTGTGTATGTGTGTGTGTGTGTATGGCCTGGTGCATGAATTCGTGTATGGGTTGGGGGTCCGGCCAGCCTGGCCAGGGGGAGTGGGCATGCACAGTTGGCCAGCCTGCCTGCTGGTCAAACTCCTGGTCGAGGGGACAATTTGCATATTAGCCTTTTATTATATAGGATAGACACTGAGTGGCCAGATTATTATGCGTTCAGAGATCATCATAATCTGGCCACTCCGTGTATGTCCAACCTCAGATTATCTCTGCTGAGTTTGATAGCTAGATTAAATTTTATCAAGCGTGGCCATGCATCTGTGCCACATAAGTAGTTGCCTGTGATGGGAACCAGTAAGTCACATCTCAGGGTGAATGAGAGGAGGTTCCAGCACTATTTGGAACTGAGATGTTTGTTCGGAGCACCCGTGTACAGGAGGTCCTGTGCGGCTCTTTGGAGACCTTCAAGACTGTTTCCTCTTAGGGTGCGGGTTTCTTTGGGGTTCCTGAGCTGAATGGCTCATTGTGGCACTCACTCACACAATGCCTTTTACTTGCCTATTTTGAATGTTGTTCTCCAAATACATATGGGCACCTTGAAGGCAAAAATTCAAGCCTTATAATTTTTTATCTCTTAAAAAAATATAACCATGGTCTCCTATATGATATAGTCTCATAAGTTTAGGTCGGGTTTTGTCAGTATAATAGATTCATAATAATGAGTAGAAGAGTCAAGTTGTAAAGTGATTTTTTAAATGAAGATGGTTATTTCACAGTGGTTAGAAAAACTATTTTACAGCCATTAGACTGTAATTCTAACAAGTCAGATTTCTCAGCTGAGAACACTGCCACCAACCAGAATGCTATATCTTTTTATATAAGAAATATTTTTTATTGATTTCAGAGAGGAAGGGAGAAGAAGGGAGAGATAGACACATCAACGATGAGCGAGAATCATTGATCGGCTGCCTCCTGCACACCTCCTACTGGGGACTGAGCCCGCAACCAAGGCATGTGCCTTGACTGGGAATCGAACCGTGATCTCCTGGTTCATAGGTCGATGCTCAACCACTGAGCCATGCCAGCCGGGTGGAGAATGCTTTTTCTTTGGGAAATCCTACAGGTTTACTGACCTTCCTCCATGGAGTGGAACTGTTAGAAGGCGAGATGTGACTGCAGAATGAGACTAGATTGGGGACACAGTTTGAGATGATTAAACATTTTTTCCCTCTCTTCGCTTTACCCAGCAGAAATTGTACAGGCAGTGCCTACATTCTGTTTACGTTCTCAGATTCCAAAATATTTCTGCTCTACAAAGATTTTCTTTCTCATTTGCAGCGTCTACCTAGAATTCCGCTGAGGCTGGGTTTCCTGAGGTTTGCTTTTCAGTGCACACTTACCGTCAGAGGCAGGAACCCGAAGACAGTCTGAGTAATGAGATTTTATCCTGAGCGAGAAATGGCACCATATGGCCTCTCTACCCATCTCCCAGGGTGCTGACAAAATTATCGCCTTTTCCATTTCTTTGACACATTCGGCTCCTCACCTTGGCTGTTTGTGCTCTTGAACTGCAGACGAGCAAATGGCTCTGGGCCTGCTTCTCCCAGGTCCTTCCAGGGATTTGTCTTCTTTGAGGACACGGGGATCTGTGACAGCCCCCGATGTGCCCCGTAGTCACATTCTTTTGCTTCATTGCCACCAAATTTCTTGACACCTTTGTTATTCAAACACTATCAGCCACTTAGGGTGACACTCACTTAATTGCGAACTTTTTTTCTTTCTTTCTTTTTCCATCGGCTTTGCTGTTTGGAAGGTGAACTAACTACCCTTTGGCATCTTGGCTCTGGCTTCCTCGCTCTCTGATGGGTGGCTTTGCCATTCCTGGCAGTCCTGGGAGACTCCTAGCTCCTGGCATCTCCTGCTGGAGTCTATGAAACCCCTTTTAGAGAGAGAATGAAGCAGCCATCTTCTATGTCGAGCACGCGGTTGGCTGGCTTCCTTAACGAAAGGCTTGCTTCTTCCTTCCTTTTCTGCTGTGCCATCCTTGGAGGGCAGGACTGGCAGTCAGCTGGCAACTGGGCCAGCCTCGGGTTGGCATTCAGAAGAAGGAATAAGAGATATGTTCAGCTCAGATAACCACACAAATTGCACAGCTGCATCTTGTTCTTCTTTTTTTAAAATATATTTTATTGATTTTTTTGCAGAGATGAAGGGATAGAGATAGAGAGTTAAAAACATCAATAAGAGAGAGACATTGATCAGCCGCCTCCTGCACGTCCCCCATGGGGATGTGCCCGCAACCAAGATACATGCCCTTGACCGGAATTGAACCTTCAGTCTACAGGCCAACGCTCTGTCCACTGAGCCAAACTGGTTTCAGCTGCATCTTTTCCTTACATTTGCAAAAAGGCTCAGGTGTTGTAGCGCCCACATCCTAAGAAACAAGGGAATGGCTACTCTCCCGGTCCCGCTGTGGCATGGGTTTCAGCTCTAGCGGATGAGGCTCTCTCAGAAGATTGGCATCTTGCGAAGGAAGCTGCCTTGTTGCCTGTCACATGGATTTTCCTTGGTGTGACACTGAAGAAGTGCTATCAGCCAGGGAGCAGGGACATTATTTAGAAGTAGGGGCGGCATCACATTTTGTCTTGAAAATCTCAAACGTGTTAAATACCCGAAGAGAAGAGACAAAAGAGCAAAACAAACGGTGTGATCGGAAGCCTCCTCTCTGGGGAAACGTGTTGCTTCATGCCAAGTCCTCCTGCAGGTAGGCTGGGGGGAGGGCCTAGACCAGGGGGTGTCTTGTGATCCAGGGGAGTCCTGGCTGCAGGGATGCCCTCCGATTCCTCTGCTGAGGGCTTGGGAGGAAGCCGTTGGCCTTTGAAGATGAGGCTTTGAGCAGGAGGCCAGAAAGCCAGGGTGAACATGTCTGGTGCATGTCAGCCCTCACCAGACCTGTGTGCACACAGATGAGTGATCTGTGCCATGGCGACCTTCTGCCAATCGCTTGTTTCCTGCAGACCGAGTCCTCCAGCTCACCGACCATCTCCGAGGGAGGCAGGTCCACGTTCAGTGTCAGTACTAGTGTCTGACCCGGATCAGACTGGTTTCTGACGTAGAAGGGTCACCTGGAGTTTAGTTTTGTGACTCATGATTTAGGGCACAGATGAACCCTGCTCCCCAGAGTAATCATGTGATTGATGGGGAAAGCTTATGTTGGTCTCTCCACTCTACCATTTTTTATTGAACCTTTTTCTTTGTTTTGAGCTCATTATAGGTTCACATAAAGTTGTAAGAAACAATAGAGACGTTCTATATACCTTTTACTCGGTTTCCTCTCTCATAGCATCTTCCAAACCTAAAGCACAATATCACTACCGGGATATTGGTGCTCATACAATGCCCTGATCCTTCTCAGATTTCCCAGTTATTCGCAATTGTGGGAGTATTTAGTTTTATGTGGTTTTACCACGTGGATGTTTCTCTATCCTCCACCACAGTTTAACCCCATAAGGACCCCTCGCATTGCCCTTTCCTAACCACATTCAGCTGCTCCCTGCCCCCTGCCTCCCCCACCTCCATCCGCCCCAACCCCTGGTATCCATTGATGTACTCTCGGTTTCTATAACTTTGTCATTTTCAGATGTTACATAAGCGAAATCAAATAGCATATAGACTTAGAATAGAATAGGCTTTTTTTTTTCAATAGCAATATTTCTTTAAAATTCATCCAGGTTGTTGTGTATCAGTAGTTTATGCTGTTTTGTTGCTAAATCGCAGTCATGCGATGGACGAATCAGTTTGTTTAATCATTTGCCTACTGAAAGGTTGTTCCAGTTTTGGGCTATTAAGAATAAAGCTGGCCGAAACCAGTTTGATCAGTGGATAGAGCGTCGGTCTGCAGACTGAAGGGTCCCAGGTTCGATTCTGGTCAAGGGCATGTACCTTGGTTGTGGGCACATCCCCAGTAGGGGGCGTGCAAGAGGCAGCTGATCGATGTCTCTTTCTCATCGATGTTTCTGACTCTCTAACCTTCTCCCTTCCTCTCTGTAAAAAATCAATAAAATATATTAAAAAAAAGAATAAAGCTGTTATAAACACTTGTGTACAGATTGTGTGAATATCATAATCTCTGAGAGGAAAAAAAACACACGATTTTTAAATCCTCCTTTCCTGCACATATTTTTGCTTTTCTGAATACTAACTACCTGTCTCCACAATCAGAGCTCATGGACACAGCACACACATCATCCCAGCTTACGTATGATGCATTAACATGGAGTATTTACCACTTGCCCATAGTCAAGAGCATGAGCAAGGTCATGGCTGTGTCATGAGCAGGAAACGGAAGCAGGAAGTGCATTGAGCTCCAAGCTTCTCCCAGGTGCGGTGTCCTCTCTTCCAGCCTGAGTCCATCCTCCTCAGGAGCCACGGCTCCTCCTTTCAAGCTTCCTTCCTCTCATTTCCCTGCCAAGAGAGAGAGATAGAGATAGAGATAGAGAGAGGGAGGAAGAGAGAGAAGCAGGAATGTGGTTCTCATGTCCTCGGGCGCCCTTGCCCCTTTTGCGGACAATTTGCATGAGGCCCACATGGGTTCTGATTTTCATTAAATTGCACTGAGCGGGGACACGGGGCAGTGAAAGGGAGGGAGGTTCTGGAAGAAGCAAGAGCAGCGCTCTGATTGCCGTGCCTCTGTAATCAGCTCCCGAGGCCGCGTGCTCACCTTTGCATGATGGGAACTGCAATTTTTCTCACTCACACCAGCTGCCAGGGAGCCTCTGACTCCCTCACCAATGGGAACCCAGATCTGAACACACCCCAAGACCCACCTGAGAAGGGGTGCAGCGACCCTGGCCTGGCTCCCTTGTTCATCTGACCGCTTCTCACCACATGGGGAGAGAAGGCAAGGAAGCTGAGTGTGGAAGGCTATGCTTAGAACTCTTCTTGGATGGACGTGGAGTTAGGTCACTCCTCTCTGCGGACCTTGTCTTCTAGTTCTTCCCATTTCTGCTGCCATTCCTAAGCAGGCATGCGGACCATGTTATGGCCTTCTGGTTACTTCCCATGGGCTTCTAGTTGCTACAACAAATGTTGTCTCCCTCCAGGCCCTCCAGCATCTACACCAGTGGTTCTCAACCTGTGGGTCACGACCCCTTTGGGGTCAAACGACCTTTTCACATTGGTCGCCTAAGACCATCAGAAAATACCTATTTCCCATGGTCTTAGGAACCAACAGACCGCTCCTCGGTGTAGCAAAGTGTAGCCATGTAGTTTACTGTTGTTATAGGAAGACTGTTGCCCATGCTATACCACGAATCAAGACAAAATTTTCATTTATTTATAATTAGAAATAAATATTTCACAATATATAATTATATATTGTTTTTGTGATTAATCCCTCTGCTTTAATTATGGTCAATTTGTAACAACGAAAATACATCCTGCATATAAGATATTTACATTACAGTTCATAACAGTAGCAAGATTACAGTGATGAAGTAGCAAGGAAAATAATTTTATGGTTGGGGGTCACCACAACGTGAGCAACTGTATTAAAGGGTCGTGGCATTAGGAAGGTTGAGAACCACTGCTCTACACCTACCACCCCTTCTCGCTGCCTCCACTCTGCTGCCACCATCAGACACCTGTTCTCCTGCGGCCAAACTAACCACAGTTAGAAACATCGATTAGAGAGAGAAATCGATCAGCCGCCTCCTGTACGCCTCCTCACTGGGGATGCACCCGCAACCAAGATACATGCCCTTGACTGGAATCAAACCTGGGACCCCTCAGTCCGCAGGCCAACGCTCTATCCACTGAACCAAACCGGTTCTGGCACCTGAGTATTTCTTAAACACATTCCAAGTCAACATCACATGAACAAAAATGAGATGGTTCCTCCAAGGTTTCTGGTTATATGAGGGACCAGGGCAGCTTAGGCCTGATCACCCACATGCTGCCCCAGGAGATGGTTGTGCCTGGAGGAAGGCAGGACTAGCGTGGACAGCCATGGAGAAAGATATGTTTTCTGACTCTCTCCTCTCTCTTCAGAGATCATTTGAAAATCCAAAGTAGAAACGCGTCTTCTCTGAAACATCTGTGTACTGTACATGTGTCTGCGCCAGCCCTGCATGCTTAAATTAGGCTCCTTGTCTCTGAATTTGAGGAATAATTATGCCAATTATGCTTATTGAACTCTTCCAAACTATTAATTAAAGTCTCTGTGGAAAATCTGTGGTTGAACATTCTTCCTTGGCCTCTTTTTGAAACACTGGCCTCTTCACATCTGTCTGCTCATTTGTACACTCAGACTTGTGCTCAGGGTTCATCCACCCTGGTTTATGTTTGGAAAATTGTGCTGCCTCGTGGCTGTCTGCATTCCAGAAGGCTGGTTCTTTCTAGCCTTTTCCTTGATTATCTCCCTTTTCTTGTATATAGGCTCTGGGGGATAGAAAACATGATTCAACTGTGAACTTTGCACCTAACAAGTCCTATATAATAAAAGCCTAATATGCAAATCAACTAAATGTTGGGACAACCAGCTGAATGACCAGCCGCTATGATGTGCATTGACCACCAGGGGCAGACGCTCAATGCAGGAGCTGCCCACAGGCCCCAGGCCAGCCAAGGTGGGCGCTAGCTGGAACCCTGATTGCCCCGCCAGTTACCCTGCAGATTGGCCCTGATTGTCAGTCAGGCCTAAGGACCCTACCTGTGTGCGAATTTAGTGCACGGGGCCTCTAGTAAATATATATTCACATTAAAAATAAAACAAAAAAACCAACAGCCTTGTGGGTTGTGGAAGGTACCAGAGGCTGGGTCAAGTCATTTGGGAAGGTCGCTAAGCCCAGGGGACTTGCCCGCAGGTAGAAGCAAAGACTGGAGAGCAGGCCTGGTGTGCAGAGAGCTCTCTTCAGGCTGCAGGGTGCTGTGGAAAGGTGGCCAAAGGGGTTGTGGATCAGCTGTGGGGGTTCGGGGGGGCTCTTGTGGGAGGAGCAACGTGTCTTCACACCACAGTAGAGATTATGTGGTGATTATCGCTGTTTTGAGGACTTGATGTGTAAACTGTGGCATGAACACAAAATAATTCAGGACCACTCCATTGATTGCTACCACTTCATGATGGAATCTCATGACTTTGTAAGCAGTTCCTTTCAGTTCTGCACAGCTCTGCTTTTGTACACCCTCTATTGAAAATACTTGCAATACCAACACCAACCCAAAATGTGTCTCTCTATGACTTCCGGCAAGAGTTTGCGCTTGGTTTTTGAAATAGTAACACAGGCATCAGCCTTTGTGTTTAGACTGAATCACGTGGGGACCGACTTTGAAGCGTGGACTTAGAGCACGAACCCACGGAAGGTCTGTTTAATAGTCGCCCAGGAGATCTGTCTTTTTATGAGGCCTCAGAGCTACTGCTGATGGACAGCCAAGTTTGAGAAATTCTGCTCTCAGATCATCTACAACAGATTGCTGCCTCTCTTAGTTTAATTAAACACTTTTTTTAATAACCTAAGCACCTGGCTCCTCATATACAGATCTCCTTTATTGTACATTCTCACTTGCCTTCCTCACGGGTTCACAGCTCGCGTCTACAAAAGCAGGCATTGAAATTCCAAGCAGGTCCATTCACGCTGTGCATCCTGCCCTGAGCGGGTCGGCCAAAACTGATGCTGATGATGCAGGAACACTTTAAATCCAGACTCTCTTAAAACATCCCCTCTCCCACCCGCTGCCACTCACACACACAGAGTCAGTGAATCACAGGATTTCCTTTCGGGGCTTCTCATCCTTTCTTGTCCCTTCCTTTCAATTTCCAAGCTTCTTAATTAAATGTGTGAGCAGAGAAACTGTGTTCTTGATAGATGTTACCTGTCATGGGTTGTAGTTCATAATAGAAAACCTGGTTGTTCTGGTCCTTTTCTTCTTCCATTATACGTGTAAACCTGTTACCCGAGTAAGTAAGTTATGAATATTTTAATAACGAGAATAAATAGGCAACAGAGGAGATGACTCGCCGGCTTTAAGAGGGCTTGGTCCCCATCAGCCTGAAACTAAAGCGCACTGTCTCTCCTCAGGACTCCAGTGGGTGCTCAACAGACACGCGTCCTGCCTCCCGGCCGCATCCTCCTCCGTTTGAATCGAGCTGTGGTCTCCTCTGTCTGCCCACATAGATCAGGCTCCTCTCAAGTACAGTCTCCCTTTTACCTGGCACATCTGTCTAGACGGGTCCTATACCACCAAGTACATCCCTGGTAATTGTACCAAGCTCAAGATAAACAGATCGTATTCAACTCCCAGGATTTTGGAAGCCTGCACTTCGGTTTTTGTTTAAACTGTTTCTAACATATTTTTTCTATTGCACAAGAAACAGATATTCATCACAGATAATAAGAGTATTGTGTTTCATAAACTAAAATAATAGACTAATAAAAATATAGATAGGCATGAATATGTTTTTGTTTCCAGAAAACAACAGAAACGCACTATATATTCAGGTGTTTGATGTTTGTTTTCGCACTGAGCAGCATTCTATGAGTATTTTTTTACCATATAAATAAATTACCATACAAGTAAGTACTTAGACTTATTACAGATATAGCACTGTTCATTTTACTATTGTTGGGCATCTACATAGTTTCTAGTTCTTCACTGTTATAAATGGTAATGTTCTTGATGATTGCCTTGGCATCTTGAGAATGAACTATTGATATAGCCCAGCCAGTTTAGCTCAGTGGTTGAGCGTCGACCTATGAACCAGGAGGTCACGGTTCAATTCCCAAATCAGAGCACATGCCTGGGTTACCGGCTCATCCCCAGTAGGGGACATACAGGAGGCAGCCAATCAAGGATTCTCTCATCATTGATGTTTCTGTCTCTCTTTCCCTCTCCCTTCCTCTCTGAAATCAATACAAATATATTAAAAAATTAAATAAATATTAATGTTTTTCTAACTCTGCTAAGAGAGCTGTTCTATCTCCTGTAGCTGGGAGGTGAGGATTTGGTTATCTCCTTTCACTCTCAAGTTCAGGGAGGAAGGGAGGGGGATAGAGTTAGAAACATGGATGAGAGAGAAACATAGATCAGCTGCCTCCTGCACGCCCCCTACTGGGGATATGCCTGCAACCAAGATACACGCCCTTGACCTGAATCGAACCTGGGAAACCAGAAGGTGGTTATTCCCCCACCCCCCAACTTGTAGCCTGTCTTCTTTCTCCCTCTCTCTGTTGGGAGGAAATGGTGTTCATCTTCCTCAGCCTTCTAGAATCTGCTCTGATGTTTCCTCTCCTCCTTCCGCTGCTGGTGGTGGGCAGCAGCACTGTTTTTGGCCCAGAGAAGGCGAAGAATAAAGGTAAGGGATGACACGGGGGACTGAGCCTGACAGCACAGAAAATTCTGACATAAATTAATCAAGCGGGGCATCTCCCAGGATTGAATTAGTTCCTGATTTATGGTTGCAGCTTGTGCCGCTGGGCTGTTTCTTCCTGGTCATTCATTGTTGCCCCTGATTTATGTGGGAGCCTCGGCGCATTGGCTGGCTGGGGATCCTTGCAGAATGGAAGGACGGAAGAGGGTCCAATCTCCAATTCAGCCCTCAGAGTGCACACCCATCCATCAATGTCATCATCTGCCTCATAAACTCAAGGCCGGCATCTGTAGGTTCTTGTGATGTTACTATGAAAGCTGGGACAGTGACAAAGGGAATATATGTGTGTGTATGTATATGTATGTGTGTGTGTGTGTATATATATATATATATATATGTATGTATGTATATATATATATATATATATATATATATATATATATATACTCTTACATATTCTTAGAAAATCTTAATCCTGTTGAGGATTAACACTAAGTCATTGCTAATGTTCCATGCTATTGCCTGCAGGGAGTTGTCTGCCTTTGTGTTAGTCTCTTAGAGTTACTGCTGCTTTTTGTAATGAGAGAGACCTGGGGTTGGGGGGTGGTTTGTAATATCATGAGGTCGAATGCCGGTGGTTTCCTCCTTCAAGGAAACAATTCATTCATTACTGCAACATTTCTTCATGGGGGAAAAAGGTGATGGACACACCTTGCTGCTCATTCTAGAAACCAGTCTGTGGCTCCTGGGTGTTCATTCATTCATTTGCTCTTCCATTTTCTTTTTCTCCCAAGTTCTTACTGTGTACCACATGCCGATTCCTGGACTCGTGTCTCCATTCTCTAAATCCTCGCCTTTAAGGATTTTGTGGTTTATTGGGGGAGACAGACACAAAACATCGCTAAGTAAATAATCATACTCTTATAGGTGTATAATTGCAAATGATGATAATTCTAAGTGAATTCAAAGTTATGTTGAGCAATTCTAATTTGTGAAGCACACGTGGAAGCAGTTAACATCTTTGGAATTAATACAAAAGATCATTTAAATGTATTAAGTGTAGGTGTTTCTTTATTTTTAAGCATAGCTTGGGTTGTTGAAAATGGTTAGTGTTGCTCAGAAAGCCTTCCGAAACATCAAATTCACTAAAAATAATTTTGATTTAGGATTATCTAAATAATGTTTAATTATCAAGGCATAAAACTTTTTAATAAGCCTTTAAAGTCATGATTATAATTTCCTAATCTTTATTGCAGGCAGGCAGCCAACATCTCTAAGGCTCATTATTTTTTTCTCATTTCTAAATAGTACCTACCCCATAGAGTTGTTATTAAAATAAAGTGAGATGTATTTAGTATAGTTAGCACAATACCTGGCATTCAGTAGATACTTGGCAAATGTCTGTTATTATTCTTTGGGTTTATTTCTAGCACAAATATTTCTCCTCTGTTTTAGAATCACATATTGTTTATTCGATATCACCAATTGGATATCCTATAGAAATTTCAAAACCAGAATATATTTTAAAAAAAGCTAAAACCACTTTGGCTCAGTGGATAGAGCATTGGCCTGTGGACTGAAGGGTCCCAGGTTCGATTCTGGTCAGGGGCATGTATCTTGGTTGCGGGCACATCCCCAGTAGGGGGCGTGCAGGAGGCAGCTGATTGATGTTTCTCTCTCATCGATGTTTCTAACTCTATCCCTCTCCCTTTCTCTCTGTAAAAAATCAATTAAAAATATATAAAAGAATATAAAAAAATGCACTGATTATCTTCTCCCTAAAATCTCCTGCTACTCCTTGCCCTAGATCAACGAGCAGCCATCACATACATGATGCTATGTCAGAAATCTGGGACAACCCTCCACCCCCTCCCTCCCTTGTATGTAGGTTCTAGCCATTCTGACTTCTTCTCCTGTCTCCCCCCTCCCATCCTCTTCCTCTTTGGAGCCTTTACCCATGTGGTTCCCTTTGCCTGAAGTGCTGTCTTTCCTCATTTCAACTACTTAACACCATGCACCCGTCAGGTCTCAAGTTGTTTCTTCCAAGAAAGTTTTCTTTACCCTCCATATCTAGCTTATGGGCTCCGTCTAAGAACTCCATAGTTCTTCTACTATTCCCCATATAGCCTTTGTAAAGATTAGTTATTTAGCATATGATACAGCAAACAACTATTATTGTACTGATCTGTGATCTCTATGATTGAGTAACTGCCATATGCATCACACTTTATCCCCACTGCCTTTCATAGATTGAGGAGTAGGAGCTTGGGACTACAGTACTGAATGAATGAGTCTGTCTGCAAAGTCGATTTCCAATGGTGAGGGCTTTCAAAAATAAGTCACAGGTTATTTTTTTAATTTTTTATATATATTTTATTGATTTTTTTTTTTTTTTTACAGAGAGGAAGGGAGAGGGATAGAGAGTTAGAAACATCGATGAGAGAGAGACATCGATCTGCTGCCTCCTGCACGCCCCCTACTGGAGGTGTGCCCGCAACCAAGGTACATGCCCTTGACCGGAATCGAACCTGGGACCCTTCAGTCTGCAAGCCGACGCTCTATCCACTGAGCCAAACCGGTTTCGGCCACAGGTTATTTTAAACTAAAGGAAGTGATCTTCCAGTTGAATTCAAAGCATCTGTATATGTACGTTGTTTCTGTATAAGATCCTTACGTTATGCATTTGAATAAGTAGCATTATCACACTTTACAGAAGGAGCAGACAAACTTAAATCAGTTTTCATGGTTTTTCCAATAATGATAGAATAAGCCAATTACATGTATAGTCACTAGCTCCTAGCTTCTTGCCTTCTGCTCAGCATTACCCCTCCTTCACCTCTTCTCTCCCTCGGAAAAGAGCAAAAAGACTCTTCCAGTCTCCGTGCTTTGCTGGCTCTTTGACTTCCTTTAAGAGCTTCGGTGCTAAAAGAGCACTTTTACAAGTTTTGACCTCTTCCCCTCAAGGGCCAGGACTTCAGAAAGCTGCTTCGCTGAACCCGTGGGGAAAGGTAAGCGGGCTGAGACTTTGCGAGATTTCCTCTCCACAACCTGACATCAGACACCGGAGAAAGCAGGGATTTTTGGCTTCCTGTGGGATATTGATTTTCCCCTCTCTGCTACACATTTTCCTCTTCCTCTCGGCAGCCTCTGCAAGAATGAAACAGGAGGCCTGAAAAACGAAAACTCCCCAAAGTGACGGGTTATTCTGGCCCGATGGGCGAGGTGAGAATTGCAGTGGAGAGGGGGCTGATGGAACACGCCGGTGCCCTTCAGGGGTCATCCAGTGGCCTTTCAGACCGCGGAGAAGATGGAGGTTAAATAATAGGTATTAGGAACCGCAAGATGAAAGCCTTTCGGAAAAGTGGGCCAGAAGAGCATCTAGAAACAAATCTGGTGAGGTAATGGAAGACGGAGCAAAAAGCCCACAAAACAAACAGGAAACTCCTTCCTGAGTTTCCCCTGCAGCAACAGACTGGGTAACCACAGATGGCTAGAAAATAGAAGTTTGGATGACGGATTTTTTTTTTTTTATGTTTTATTGATTTTTTTTTTTTTTTAACAGAGAGGAGAGCGATAGAGTCAGAAACATAGATCAGCTGCCTCCTGCACGCCCCCCACTGGGGATGTGACCGCAACCAAGGTACATGCTCTTGACTGGGATCAAACCTGGGACCCTTCAGTCTGCAGGCCAGTGCTCTATCCACTGAGCCACACCGGTCTTGGCAGGATGACGGATTCTTAAGTAAAAAAATGAAATGATAAACACTTTGGTCGCTGAAGAATCTCCTTCTCAATTGAGCTTTTTTTTGTGGGTGATTTTCAGCTCTCCTACAGGTGAAATCTCCAGTACGCTGTGTCCAGAGGGCTTTGCTGGGTAGAGTAATCTTGGTTGTAGGTTCTTGCTACTCATCACTTTGAATATTTCTTGCCACTTCCATCTGGCTTGCATCATTTTTGTTGAGAAATCAGCTGACAGTCGATTGGGTGCTCCCTTGTAGGTAACTGTTTTTCTCTTGCTGCTTTTCATATTCTCTCATGGTCTACGTCAGATCTTCCTGTACCGAAGGAAGATTCGAGGCGCTCTTGCCTGATCCTCAGGAACTCTATTTTCAGTCTTGTTTTCTGGCTGGCTGGCTTTCCTTGGGAACCCATTGACACGAACAGAGAACACGCTTATGTCACATACCTGCTTCTTGCCCTTCAGTCCTAACTTGGTGTTTGTAAGCAAAATGGATCCGTTTCTTTCAGGTCTGAGGACTGAATCTGGTTCTTACTTTGACAACTGAATCCCTATTTGACAACTTTCCTAATACTTCATTGCCTCCTGGATTTTTCCATCCCTTCTGTATCGGGTATTCTCACACTGGTGGGAATTGGTGTATTATTTTTTGTGGTATGATTCTCCCCCATCACATTGCCTACAACTTACCTAGAACACATCTCTGTTGTTTTATTGCTTGGATTCTTTATTATTATGTCATACCAGACTTCCAACCAGCACCTAGTTGCTTCAGTGGAAGGATTTAGTCCTGGATGCTAAGATCAGAAAATTTTTATTTTATTTTTTATTATTTTTTTTAAATTTAGTAAATCTTTATTGTTCAGATTATTACAATTGTTCCTCCTTTACCCCCCTAGATCCCCTCCACCTGGTTTCCACCCCACCCTTTGCCCTTACCGCCCCCACTGTCCTGTATATAGTGTACGATTTTTGTCCAGTCTTTCTCTTATCCCCCACACTTCTTTCCCCGCCCCAAGAATTGTCTTCAGTCCACTCCCTTCCTATGGCCCTGATTCTATTATATCCACCAGTTTATTCTGTTTATCAGATTTTTTTTATTCACTTGATTTTTAGATTCACTTGTTAATAGATACGTATTTGTTGTTCATAATTTTTATCTTTACTTTTTTCTTCTTCTTCCTCTTCTTAAAGAATACCTTTCAGCATTTCATATAATACTAGTTTGGTGGTGATGAACTCCTTTAGCTTTTTCTTATCTGTGAAGCTCTTTGTCTGACCTTCAATTCTGAATGATAGCTTTGCTGGGTAGAGTAATCTT